>LPNX011183452.1:77708-137486 GCA_001517045.1 Pseudotsuga menziesii
TAATTCAAATATTATATGTAGTCTAATATATACTAGGATCACTAAAATAAAAACCAAGCATATAAATAATAGACACAATATTTTGACCTTGGAAACCACAAGGGATAAAATGAAACAACCTTTTGATAGAGATCTTAGTTCAAAGTACAACATACATCCAAATACATAGTAAGCACATATAATGGAAGATAAACCCCAATAACAAAGGAGAAACTCCTCCTAAGATAGGGAACCCAAGAAAATACTTCTTCTAGCTGGTAGCGAACTTCTTCCTTGAGTGGAGTGAACTTGGTTGGGTAAAAATGAATGAGATGAATTGTTATTTATAGTTCACTTTAAGTTTGATTATTCACTTTAACTGGGGCCTGCAACTTGAACATTTAATATGGCATGAATTGTCTCTTATGCATAATAATCATTGTTTATTATTATATTTTCTATGGCCCACTTGGTGATAATGCCTCAAAGAGCTACTACATGAACACTACCTCTTAGCCAGGGAAGAACCATCATTCTAGAATACGTATGGATATTATTTCAAAATCAAAACTGTCTCTAAAATCTCTATATGATAAGCAAGTTCTTCCAACACAATCTCAGTCCATCAAGAAGTGTCAACAAGTCAACCCAGTCCATCACGGAGTCAATATGCACCAACTCAACCATGTCCATTGAGGAACCTACATGTAACAACTCAAATTATTCTATCAAAGCGTCAAGAACTCAACCTAGTACATCGGTGGCTCCACAAACACCAGCTCAATCCATTTCATTGGAGAGCCTACATGTAATATCCGCTAGTATGCACTAGTATGCACTAGCCTCTCCACCCCATCACATGGTGTCTCAGAGATCTCCCCACTCTGTCTAAGAATGTCTGGGAGAATGCACTAAATTTCTCCATCACATCACATGATGTCCAAGATATCTTCCCACTCATTCATTGAGTTTCCAAGAGCATGTGTTGGCTTCTCCATCCCTTCATAGGATGTCAGAGAGATATCCCACTCCATAACAGAGTGTTTGGGAGAATGCAGTGGACTCTCCACACCTTCACAAGTTTTCGAAGAGATATCCCCACTCTATCATAGAGTGTCTAAGATAATGTTTTGTCCCATCCACCCATTCACAGGGTGTTATAGAGATATCATCACTCCATCACAGAGTGTTTGGGAGAATGCAATGGCCTCTCCACCCCTTCACAGGGTGTCCATGATATCTCCCCACTCGTTCACAAACTTTTCGAGAGAATGTCACAATAAAATCATCCTCCCCTCTCAACGAGGGAGTCAACATGGGACTAATATTCCCACTCCATCACAGAGTTACCACGAGAAGGTACGGTCCCTTTTTTAGTCATCTAGGGACTATTCTCCCCACTCTATCATAGATTGTTTGGGAGAATTCACTACCCCATTTTGACTCATCTACCCTTAGCCAAGTCATGTGACTAATACTAGGAGAATGTCTGCATGATGCTACATATATCCATCTTCAATCTCATCGCATCTCCCTCTGTACTAGAGAACCTTTCTCCCTCTACATATGAGAGAGGTGTGCCATCTCCCCTTGTACTCTCCCTCTGGATCATCTTACAGGCTAATCCATCAACCTATATGATGTGTAATTTAAGGTGCCAATCTAAACATGAATTGTCACAGAGAGAATAAGCACATATCTATACTACAAGTATTTGTCCTTCTGACGACCATGTACATCAAAGATCCTCTCAACTTCCTGTACAGTGGGATCCACCAAATATGAATTAAAAAAATCACTTATATTTGTTACCATCAGTGTAGACATGTACTCACACTCCATCATGTTACATATGCTCAGCATCTCAACTGTGTTATTCCCTTAAAGGAGGAATATCTCATTAGGTATCAACCACACCTCCAATACCAATACGTGCTATAATGGTCCAAGATCCTCATCTTGGAATCAAGGATAACTTCCTCTGCACCTGTCAATAATTCTCTCTATATTCTTAGAAGTAAATTGAGTAGTTGATCATGTCCTTCAGGACTAAAATGCTCTAACCACTTCTAGATACTTCCATGACTCAATCTAGATTCCAACTGCTTCTCATGATCATCGAAAGAATGAACAATTATAGCAAAGAGATCATCATTCATTGGGGCCTCCTCCCAACCATCAATTTCCATATGAAATCCTATGGACATTTGGGTCATGTGCCCACATATGACTGAATGTACTATATCCACGTATATTTCATATTAGTGTTTCTCACTTTGTCACAGAATCCATGCTCCTAGAATCTTTCAAATTTTGAGCATCCCTCTCTCTCTCGAACACTGAATATCAACGAGATCTATATATCCATCACTTGTCCTCTAGAACAAGTCTCATTATCCTTACTTTGTAGGCCATGGCATATGGTATTTCCCTACAAGTCAAATCCAATCAGATAGTTAGCAATATTGTAGAATCATGAAATTCAATCAAATTATGTTGACATTTCAATGCAATGACAATAGTTCACACATTTAATCTTAGCCAATTCTTTAGCACAACATCCATCCATATTCCAAACACAATTGGTAAATATCTAGATTCCTTCCATCTCCACCAGAAAAAACTATCGAGAGAGTGCACAACTCTCAACATGTTAGAAAAGAGGTTTCATCTTAGAATAGCTCCATCAGGGGCTCATGGAATGTTATGCTTTCTTTTTAATAATGAAATAGTATTTCAAATTTCAACTTATTCTTTTACAAGAACAATAAATATGTTTCTCACACACAACACAGCTAGTATTTCTTTTGTGCATCAATGATACTGTAATAGGATTTCAAACTATTCATTTACATCAATAAACAGAAATATAGATATTCATTCCTCAATTAAAATGTGTCAGAAATGGGAAGAAATGAGACAAATTAATATAAAAATTTTCATTATAATTATTTTTATTTTTTAAAATAAAGATATGGTCCCGTATATAATATTGTTCTTTCAATGAAAATTATTATAAAATTAGAATGTATTAAATTTTAAAAATTATAATATTATAATTAATTTTATAAAATTATAATTATAATTATTTTATAAATTAAAATTCAATATACTTGTATGAAGTCTTAAGTTATTATAAGAGATCTAAAATCTAATCCTAACTTGTTCAGGGCAAGGATTAATTTCATGTCATGGCTATGGTTAAATCCATCTTGGCATCGTGTAAGTGATTAAACATTTTATGAATTAGTTATTTTAAGGTGGATTGAAATATTAGGAAGAGAAATTACTACTTTTTATTTATTTAAAATTTCATAAAAAATATTTTGGATTTGATGGAATTGTATATATCAATAATTAGGTGCTTCCAGGAAGTTTATAGTTTCAAAATTTACAATCAGGATTTTATTAACATACTTAGGTAGAAACGGGCACACATTCATTTTTCGATAGGTTCGTTGTTCTTTTTGAACAAACACACTAATTGCCGCATCTTTCTCTAGAGAGGCATGCACAAGAGCACACATGTGCTTTAGAATTTGAATAGTCTGAATGCGCTCTAAAAGCATTGGCACTTTATTTTTAAAAAGAAAAATAGATTTAGTAATTTTGCCACTAAATTTTTGGAGTTATTTAGCTGGTTGGAAAGGTATTTAAGAGATGTACATTATTATATTATTATTATTTTGTTTATAAAAAAAATATTGCTTATTTTGAAAAAATATAGGGTCTGTCTACCGAGATGATACCCACTTTCATTACAATGAATATCCACAAGCACAAAAATTCAACAATATGCACGTGGTATTAAAAATGTGCACACATTCTTGGTTTGTCAATTGTTGAACCTCCAAGCTAGAAGTCAAGGAACATGTGTGTGTTCCTAAAGTATGCACACATTATTAATGTGTGTGTTCTTAAAACACATACACACACACATAGACATTATTAATGTGTGTGTTCTTAAAACACATGCACACACACACATAGACATTATTAATGCATGTATGCTCTTAAAACATGTACATGTTAATAACATGTGTACACTCCTCTGTGTATTAAAAAAACAAGCCACAACCCATTTCTTCACTATTGTTTCCCTTTTCCATGGCATCAATGATGTCCATGACAACGATACAAAATATGCGCATGCCTCCACCACCAAACAAACATTGAATCCATCCCTCCAAGTAAATTTCTTCACAATTTGTCAATTTTCTTTGATTGTTTTATGATTTAATAAACAAAAACTCAATTGTAAATGAATCATAATTTAAATAAAATTATTATTTTTACATGCATATTGAATCTCCTTCCATCACAATGGTAGAAAACAAAGAAACAAATCCACAAATAACCATTAACCTTGAGGAGAACCCTAGCACATAAAAACCCAAAACAAACCCAATAGTAAACATTCTCCTTAAGGAGAACCCAAGATCAGAAACCCAAGTTAATAAACCTTTGATCCAATTAAGAATCTTGCCTCAAGAGCTCAGAACCACAAGAGAACCATCCAAGTTATCCTTAGCTACATCCTTTAATAGCATCCACAAGTAAATTTGAACCCAAAATATGATGGCATATTTCTTTGAATTTCAACAATACTCTGTCTAACATCCGACAAGGTGGAATATTTTTAAATGCCGGTAGAATTGCGTCGTATATTCGGCTATCCTAACAATACGTCGTAAATACAACAAAAGTTAGTCGCACGACCAACATGTAAATGCAACGATATTATGTCGAATCTCCAACACATATATCGTCGATTATCCGACTTTAATGTCCTAGATGGTCGTCGAAAATGGAACGGTAAAAGTGTCAGTTAATCAACCCTTATTCCACCCAAATTTTCGGTGAACTGACTTCTTAATTGAGCCATGATATCGGTTAACCGATGACACAAGTGTCAGTTAACTGACAGTTTGGTTGGATTAAGAAGTCAGGTAACCGACACCATAATCCCACCATAATCCCACCAAATTGTCGATTAACCCACACATATGTCGTCAGAAGTCCGACGTTGTAACACCCCCAAATTCTCAAATTATGTCGTTTCTTGGTGGGGAAGCGAATAATTTATTAATTGCAAACCCGAACTGGATGGAACCAAATGACGGTTTGTAAGGGATTCGTTCCCCACAAGGCCAAACAGAGACGTGAGCTACCTAGTATTTAGGATTTACAACTGATTCGATGGCGAAATCAGGGGAAGGGTTGTTATATATATATATATATATATATATAAATGTTGGAAGAGATGGGGGAGAATCGACCCCTGGAGGATATGGAAGATTTCGATCTATCCTAGTATTGATGGGGCTATACGATTGAGGTAGAAGCATTATGGAGGGTAAAGGATCCTAGCCTATGATGTTTTCAAGAAAAAAATGCGTTGGAAATTCAAAAAGGGCTGCATTTTAGATGGCATGAATAGTACGGATGCGATATCTCTCAGGATGGATGTTGGGAAATCCTATAATTTTCGTAGGTCAGTTGTGAAGTGGAAGCTCCAATCCTCCTCGATGGATAAAACGGTTGGGTGATTAAGGAATATAGTTCCTAGATTTCGCTATTTCTCGACAATGGTGATCTTTCAATAGCAATATAGGAGACGTTGTTGTAGTAGCCAAATGTATTAGTCACATAAAATGCATTTTGGAGTACCAATGGTAGGGTCCGTGCTCGGCGTTGGATATTCACCTACTAATGATTGAGTAATCTATCCATATGGAAATTTTGAACTGCTATAGATTTCTGATATGTAGTTTTTGATTTCCAGATCACTTTTTATCTTTCATTTGATTATCACAGTTATGGATCTGCATAGTTATGCAACTTACAGGTTTTGGTTCAGATATGAACATGTGAATAGTTCATTTTAGATGTCCGTGTTTTCGGTCAGTTTGAAATCGTTTTGCATTTTCAGTTGAAATTGTTTATTTTTGCATCTGCCTAGTCTAGATAACCATATATCTGTGATTTTACAATATTTATGCACGCGTTTTCATTAAATCGATTATGGGCCGTGGCGGGAATGATTGTATTTTGACCTTTACTTCCTGATATTAGATTTACGATAAGTACACCTGCATTTTTATTTTGATGCTGCAAAGATGTGATTTCATACTGGGTCTCTTGATTGATTTTTTCTGTGACTTTTAATTCAATCCATGTATTGGATCTAAACCATTTATGGCTTCCAGCGTGTAGGGTTTAGGTATGGTAATTTACCTTTAGTGTAATCACATCACTCAGAATGATAATAAAAAATATATACAATGTCTAACTAATCGTGCCCGAGAGCATCGTTTTGCCACCTCACGGATCAATCCATAATTCCATGTGATGCAAACAAGTTTGGGGTATCCCAACTCTCAAGGAAACACCTATGTGAGATCAGGGAAGGGGATAAGAAATAAGAAAGGATGTGGACATAAGACGGTGTTTCGATGCACACGTATGGACCCATGTGGAATTCTAGCTTTAGTTTTTTGGTGATTATCTTTTTAATATTAAACAAAGGAAGTTCAAACTATAACGGAAGGATTGGTACTAGCCTGTGTGAAGATTATGGAAGACGTCATGATGATTATAAATTTTCAGTTGGAAAATATAACAGGCATATAATTACTGCGATTGATCTTACTCAATAAAGAGATAATGTGATCCCTGTAGTTTTTGTAATTAGTAATTGGTGTTATTCCATCCATTTGCAATGTTGGAGAAGGATTGTGCCTTATTAATTATCTCATACATCATTTACTATGTATTTATGTGATCATTAAGAAGACCGTAATAATGCACAACTATTGAAAGAAGGCATTTATTGTATATTGAGTATTCGCTTGGGTTTTCTATTCAAAGCGTATTCAAAGCGTATATGTGGGAAAATTTTAGAGTCGAGCCCTAAGGGTTCAAGGTATGATCCGTATATACATATGTATTCTTGTTGAGATATGAATTCTATCGATATAAATAATTTATATTTAGATTATAATTATATATGCACCTTGGTTCATGTATGTTCCATTATATATATCCAGGACATGAATTCTATAGATATAACCAAGTTATATTCAGATTATAATTATATATGCACTTTTGTTCATTTATGTTCCATTATATATATCGAGGACATATATATATATTTGTGTCCTTAATAATGAACTAGATAAAGATGTAAAGATATATCACTATGTTCTGATATAGAGCATGAGTGATTATAAGCAAGAAAGATATATCACTATGTTAGTATGGATATATCTTGTAATGAAAGTGATTATAAGCAATAAAGGTATATCACTATGTTAGTATGGGTACATGTTGTATCTTGAAAATGTGCGTGCATTGATTGAAGAATATCCATGCTCTCGAATGGTTTTTGTGAATAATAAAATATATATATATATCAACATTGGATTACGATTATCCATGCCCTTGAATAGTTTTTGTATATTGAGAATATGCCAGCTTTGATTTAAGTTTATCCATTCCTTTGGATAGTTTTTGTATATTTGATGTATGGATAATGCACATTAAATGCGTATGATACACTATCTTTATTGGTAAAATAGTCTATGAAAAAATCTCGCAAGCGTGACAGTTAATTGTATATATATTTCATGGAGGAAAGATATTTGGATAGTTAATTGATTCAAAACCTTTTCTTTAACATTTTCATTTCAATATCTTGATTTATAGGTAAGTAATTAACAATTATGTGATTTCACACTCTCAAGAGACTATCATGGTAGACTTGTTGGTTATAGTAAAAGAAAAAGTTTTACCCCCATTTTCTCAGATTTTACATTGAGGAACTTTGGGCATGTTACACACACATTAATGACAAAAGGATACACAAAAATCCAATGATGTTTCCATCATAGGTATGGAAGCCTCGTCGGATATAGGATTTACATCATTAGAAATGCAACGAGTCTCAGTAATTTAAAAATAATAATAAAGAAAAATGTATGAGGAGAACATGATTTGAAACAAAAGGTAACAAATCCATGAAAACAAAGAAATGGATTTTACTTGAGAAACTAATTCCATCTTCAACGGAAATCATTTTTAAACATGGGTAAATCTAGCAAATTGATAGACTAGTCTACATATATTTCCTTTGGTATCAATCCTCGCATGCTTAGGGATGCTGCTAGTCTTAGAACTTGTAATTTTCTATGGTGTTGTTGTAATAAAATCATTATTCATCATTAAATAGGGACCTGATGCATGGTTTTAGTTATTTGGTGCTTGTATAGATATTTTTTCTCGGGGACAACATATTCTAGAAATTTTGCAGGGAAATGCATAAAAGATGACCTCGACATAGAAGTTTTAGTGGCCCATTATTGCATGGGTCAAAATATATTGATATCTCTTCCAAACCATCTAAATTATTAGGTATATGTATCAATTTCTTCATCATAATTCATTTATGTAAATTGCTAAACAATTCATTTTTAAGTTGTGTTTGAATTGACGGGGCTACACTAAAATGGAGTCCAAGTACCTTAATAGTTTTTTCAATGCAACTCTGGTCTTGAGTAAAGGGTATATCCAGGTTTATCTAGAAAAAAATATATTTCCATAATCCAAGGTATATTATGCCTAAAATACAGGTCAAATTCAAAATTGGAAGTCTTAATTTCATTCCAATCACTTCAAGAGATGAAATTTTATTATTTACGAAAACCTTTTAAATATGACTTATGTGTTCTCTTATTTCTACAAAATGTATATTTTTTTCAATCTTGAAGACTATATGCATATTTCTAAGAAAAGGCAATTTCGATTGACATTTGGATAGCCAAATTCAATTTGAATCTAGAATCTTCTTTGAAAATGAATGTAGTGTTCATCTCATGACAACTTGCTTAAAAACATCATTTCCATAAAAAAGAAATTCCCATTGGTTGGATTGTGTCCCATACTCCCATGTGATTTCCAGATCAAAATTTGTATCCAAACACTTCACCTTTGCAATGTAAGACAAATAGAGAATTGTGCTCAACAGAAACTCAAGCTTAAAATGTTTTGGCAATTTCACAACTCCACATTACTTGCTTCATTGTTTCCCATTGGTTGGATTGTGTCCCATACTCCCATGTGATTTCCAAATCAAAATTTGTATCCAAACACTTCACCTTTGCAATGTAAGACAAATAGAGAATTGTGCTCAACAGAAACTCAGGCTTAAAATGTTTTGGCAATTTCACAACTCCACATTACTTGCTTCATTGTTTAAAGTTTTTGAGAAACCACATTGTTTGTATTTTGTAATTGATCCTTACTTCTAAACTATAATGAACTATGAAGAACCATCCACCCACGTACTTAGTACTAATATATGTATGGGACTACAAAAATATTGCTACTTTTTTAGGAAGAACCATCCACCCAAGTACTAAACCACCCAAGTACTTAGTAGAAATAGAATATTGAGACTTCAGGATGTCTTAAAACCTCACAAGTCACCTTGTTTTGTGATATTGAACATTCCACTTCTTATTAAGATGACTTGCATTTGAATAAGTTGGCCAAATATTATCATGGATATATTTGATTCAATGTCCATAAATGGATTGAGATAAGACCATTTCTAATTATTTTGAATGTGTCCATGGACATCGAAGTTTAGGCTCGGCCTTCAACAAACAATCATACAGAATTATCTGATATATTATTGTAAAAGAGGGACAACCAATGGTTGAAGTCTATGAGACCAATTAATTGCTTGACAAGATTGTTATTTACTTAAATTGCTCTTGTCCCACAATTCTTTCCATGGATGCAATAGTTTATTTTCCCATCATTTTCCTATGATGGAAGGAAGAAACACAAGTTTCCCTCTTTCCATGGGTTTTTTTTAAAGATCAAGTATTTATTCTAGCATTTATAATTGTATTATTCTTTTCCCAATTTACAATGCTTGAGAAAACCCTTTAGTACTTACCCTTATTTCAAGGATGGTACCTATGAAAAACCCTATATTTTTTAGGTCACAAGGCTATGTAAACACCAAGGATCAATGTATGTGGGAGATATTTTGGTGTAACATAAATGGACAATAATCAAATAAGTATATAGGATTAAAGAATTCAAAATGATGTGTGTGAAGTTTATGCAAATCTTAAAGACACCATGTTATGTATTATATTTCTGCTGCATTTCAAGAATTTACAATTGACAATCTAACATAACCATAAAGAATAAAATATATTCTAACATCTTTGAGGTTTTTAAGCATTAAGAATTGGTACATTTTGGATGACTACCCTTACAGACTGGTTTCAAACAGTATATGCCAGCTACATAATTCATTTTGGGGAAAATCACTTCTACTTTCATGGGCATGGAACTGTACATGAGTTGTGAAATTCATAGTAATATGAACATAATCTGGAACGAAATACATAGCATGAACATAATATGGCATGAAATAGATAATATGAACATAATATGGAATGAAACTGGAAACAACATACCTCCCCTCATCACATCTCAATCATTGTTAAGTTTGTATATAAGTACCTGTAGTTCCAAATCATTCAACCTACATAATATATACAAAATCAATACAAGCCATATGTGTACCATCATTTAATAGTATAAGATGCATTTTTATGAGAATTCCAACATACCTTTAGAATGCTTCCTATCACCTTCTGAGCCTTCTTTTTGGACTCTGGCCCTCATCATCCTAGATTCAAACATGGATTTAGTCAATGAAAAAAAACTAAAAACTTGATAGAAAAAACTAACAGTCATGAATAAGCTCCTCTTTGCTTCGAGAATAATTTATTGGAAACATATAATATTGGAGCAAACCTCCCTTGTTTCAGACTAGCAACAAATTCAACATTGACTTTGATGTTGATATGCTTGATCGAGGGAGGTTTTCTCCAAGATTAAAAAACTCCAAAAAAATATTCTATATTGAATAGGGCTAGCCACATGAAGGAAGAATCTCTTATGGCCCCTCCCCCCGCTCACATCACTATCAATTCCCCATACCCAATGCATGTACTAGAAAACAATATTAAACTTTTATGCAAAACTGTGGATTTAATTTATTATAAAAAATAATTATATCTAATATTTATTAGGTCACTTCTTTCCTGGTTTTTTTCTTTTCTCATAATCAGCAAGCAACTCATATTCTACAACTTGTCATTCAGTTCGTGTCGCATCCACAACTTGTCATACTATCTTCCTAGTAGAGTACTCGCACCATGATTGCTACTGCAAGGGGTCAGGATTTGTTGCAATAATGTAAAAATGTTAAATTGATATCTTATTATATTATAATGACAATTTTTTCATTAAAAAAATATATTACAGATGTGTTTTTTACATGATGTGCCCACATCATGTACTTCATGTTCCTATATAGGCTCATCTTGTATAGTATGAGCCTCTACATTCTCTGCAACTGAAAAACTAAAAATTAAAATTAATATTCCCCATTTGCAATGCAAAATTTTAAATTGTAGCATATGAATTCATTCATTACCTGGATTCTAAGCATGACCTTCGATAGGTTGTTCTCCATCCTCAATATTAGGTGGATCATTGCTTTCCTACTCAAAATTGAGTCAATATTTAATTGCAAATAATTATAACGAATAAGCTGGACAAGTAATCATTCTTAAATAAAATTAATTGATTTTATATACGTTCATGTTATGCATCTAATATTACGAGCAATTATTTTAATATTAATGTAGTATTAATTAAAACATAGGATCACACTCTTTCAGTAAAACGGTGTATTTTTTACCTATAAAAGGTTTTCTCATCATTGTAATTAAATTATCAATCAATATTCAATTTTACTGTGGTTAGTTTCCGGAATTCATGTGGGTTTTAGAGTTTTAGTCCACTTCAAGTGGTATCAAAGCGAGGTTACTATTCAAGCTTCTAGGGCTTCCCTAAAAAATAGGACCTTGTCCTTAAAAAATAAAAGGTAAAAGTAACCCCCCCCCAAAAAAAAGTAAAACAAAAAAAGGGGTAAAAGTGAAACCACACATGGTTTCTTAATAAGTGGGTTTGGGTTTGAATATAAAAGTGCAAAATAATTACTTGTAAAGAGAAAGTGAGATTTGAACTTAGGTGGAGAATGTAACACCCATCCCTCCCAACCACCCAATCTACTCACATTTTACAAAAATTAAGGGAAAATAAAGATTTTATTATGTAATAATTAATATAATAATTAATTATTATTCCTTAAACCTCACCATTCTTAATAATAATAAAATTCCTCCCTGCACAAGAAAAATGGCAGAAATGAATGAAATTAAATAAAGAATGGTGAAACTAGAGCTTAACCAAGCCAAAGGTTCTAAAAATATTGAGGGTCTACACTCAAGACTCAACCAAATCGAAGGAGAACTACACAAAAGAAAAATCGAATTATCAGAGACTATCAAAAAAGAAGTCAACGAAGCCGTATCTTGGGAGATGGAAGGTGTAAAAAGAAACATCACAGTATTGTTTGAATCTAGGTTAAGCAAACTCGAGCATCATTTGGAAAACACAATTACTACATTAGTGTGCAATATTTCAAAGGAAGACCAACCATCCTCAAATTCAAGGCACCATAAGACAAATCCTCCCAAAAGAGGAAGTCCACAAGAAGAGTTCGATCATGATCTCTCTCCAAATCATGAGCAGTCACTTTCTCCTCCAAAAAGGAATGGATATCAAATGAAACCCAAGTTAGAATTGTCAAAATTCAATGGAGGCACAAAATGGAGCGTGGCATGCATCAACAAGGTAGAAGAATTTTTTTCCATATAGAATATCACAACTGACAAGGAAATGATAAAAGATGCCTCTATGCAACTGGAAGAGCGAGCTTATAACTGGTACATGTGGTGGAAGGTTACAACGCAGGAAACTAAGCACAAGTGGAGAACATTCAAAAATGATTTCTTTAAGAGGTTTGAAGACTTAAAATAAAAAGACTTCTTCGCAAAACTTACCAGATTGCAGCAAAAAGGCGATGCCGATAAATACATCGATGAATGGGAAGCCCTGGCGAAACGTGTGCCAGAACTCATAGACAGTCAATGCCTCCAGAATTATGTGTATAGACTAAAACCCTATATAAGAGATGAACTAGAGGTACTAAATGTATCAACCTTGGACAAGGTGAGATGCAAGGCAAAATTATTGAAGAAAAATTAAAAAAAGTGTGGAACAAAAACCATGACAAAGATAGAAGGTCTATTCCAAATACGAAAATCAACACCAAATACCAGCCACCACATCAGAGGACTGACAACAAAATCACTTTAGAAGCCCAATTGATGAAAGAAGGAAAGTGTAAGTATTGCAGAGATAAGTGGGACCCAAGACACAGATGTTTAAAAAAAGAGACCACCATGATCTTATATCAATGTGAAGCAAAAGAAGAAGACAATTTAGATAGCGATGAATCCAACATAGAAGAAACTCGTGACATCGAAAATCCCTTGTCAGATTCATAAGATGAAGAAACTCCCAAAATATCAATTGCAGCCATAACAGGAATACACCAACCACAAACATTAAAATTAAAAGGGCATATAAAAAATAACAATGTTGTAGTCCTATTCGACACCGGAAGCACCCATAATTTCATCGACGTAATTTTTGAAAAGAGGCTTAACCTTTTCATATATCTAGTACCCAACATGAAAGTAATGGTAGCAGATGGAAAGAAGATTGAAAAAGTAGGGAAATGCCACAAAGTTAAGCTGCAAATACAAGACTATAACCATGGGTCAGAATTTTATGCAGTGCCCTTAGGAGGAGTTGATGTGGTATTAGGAATTCAGTGGTTGCAAACACTAGATACCTACTCAGCAAACCACCAAGAACACTTTATAAAGTTTAAATGGAAAAGAGAAAGATACAAATTATATGGGTTCCAACCCCCTCACATGCAAATTGTCTCATCCCACAAAATGGAGAAGCTAATTCGAAAAGGAGCACCAACATATGTCGTACAATGCCAGGAAATGGAATTATTAACTTCAGAAGTAGTACAACAATATCATCCAAAGATCCAAGGATTAATCCAAAAATACAAAAAAGTATTCGAATACCTTCCCATGGAGTTACCACCAAAAAGGAAGATCGAGTATGTCATCGAAATCAAGTCAGGATCTAGCCTTGTTAATGTTAAACCCTATAGGTATCCAAACCACCATAAGAAGGAGATTGAAAGATTAATCCATGATTTATTGAAATGTGGAGTGATTATAGAAAATCGAAGTCCTTATGCTGCACCAGTAGTACTGGTATGAAAGAAGGATGGATCATTTAGGCTATGCATCGATTACAGAGGACTAAACAAAATAACTATTAAAGACAAATTCCCCATTCCATTTATCGATGAAATGTTGGATGAACTACATGGCGCAAGGTACTTTTCAAAATTAGACTTAAGGTCAGAATATTACCAAATCAGAGAAAGGCTAGAAGATGTGGCAAAGACAACTTTCCAAACCCATGAGGGACATTATGAGTTTAAGGTAATGCCTTTTGGGATAACTAACGCCCCAACGACATTTGAAGCAACCATGAATAACCTATTCCAGTCATTCCTAAGGAAGTTTGTATTAGTGTTTTTTGATGACATCCTTATATACAGTAAGACATCGAAGGATCATCTCACACACCTAGAACGGGTGCTCTCTATTTTAAAAGAAAATCAGTTCTATGCCAAGATGTCCAAATGCACGTTCGGTAAAGAAGAAGTGAGCTATCTTGGACACGTAATATCTAAAGAAGGAGTCAAGGTTGATCCAGAAAAAATCAAATCCATCACAGAATGGCCCAACCCTACTAACATCTCCAAGTTAAGAGGATTCCTTGGGCTAATGGGATAGTACAAAAGATTCATTAGGAATTATGCGCATAGAACCACACCCTTATCCAACCTTCTAAAAAAGAATGCATTCCATTGGAATGAAGAAGCGGAAAAATGTTTTGAAGCCTTAAAAGGAATTAATGCCTCCGCACCTGTATTAGGTACCCCAGACTTCTCCAAACCATTCGTGATAGAATGTGACTCTTCAAGTTATGGGTTGGGAGCAATACTAATACAAGATGAACACCCGATAGCTTTTGAGAGCAGGAAATTAAACAAGCGAGAACAATTGAAGTCTACATATGCTAAAGAAATGATGGAAATTATGCAAGCATTGGTAAAGTGGCAACAATACCTCTTAGGGAGAAAATTCATGATCTACATAGAACATAAGAGTCTTCAATACCTACTTCAATAGAAAACATTGTCCACAAAACAACAGAAGTGGATAGAAAAAATTGTTTCTTTCGACATGGAAATAATACACAAAAAATGGAAGGAAAATGTAGTTGCAGATGCACTCTCCAGAAAAGATGAGGATTATACCTCTTACTCCATCTTAGTTGCAATTCTGGAATGGCTGAATGAAATACGAAGTGAATATGCCAAGGACCCAGAAACAAGCACTATAATTAACAACTCCAACTGTGACCCCAAGTTTGAATGGAAAAAGGATATTCTTTGGTATAAGGGGAGGATTTATTTGAACTCAAACTCTAAATTAAAGGTTAAAGCAATAAAAGAATCCCATGATTCACCAGCCGCTGGACATGTAGGATTATTCAAATCTTATTATAATGCAAGAAGGTCATTTTTCTGGAAGGGAATGCAAAAAGATATCTAGCAATATGTGGCAGAATGCGACAATTGCCAGAGAAACAAAAGTGAAAATGTTTTAACCCTGGGGTTACTCCAACCCCTACACATTCCAAACCAGAAATGGGAAGAGATATCAATGGATTTCCTCTATGGGTTACCTTCGTCAGAAGGAAAGGACAAGATCCTTGTAGTGGTCGATTTATTAACCAAATTTTGCTCACTTCATGGAAATAAAAAAAAACAGACACGACAAAACAAATTGCAGAAGTATTCTGCAAAAATGTCTACAAATTGCATGGCTTCCCAAAATTCATCATCAGCGACAGAGATGCAAAATTTAATGGAAAATTTTGGAAGGAAATATTTAAACAAATGGGTACATCATTGAATATGAGTTCAGCTTACCACCCCCAAACAGATGGCCAGACTGAAGTCGTAAATAAATGCTTAGAAGCATATCTACATTGTTTCGTAACAGATAAACAAAACCATTGGTCTCAATGGTTACACTTAGCAGAATGGTGGTACAATTCAACATACCATACCTCCGCAAAAATGACCCCTTTCCAAGCGTTATATGGGTATGAACCTCCAAATTGGAAGGAGTTAGCTCTGAACAACAGTAATGTTCCAGAAGTAAGGAACCAACTACAGAAATCCCAAAAAACAATTGAATTACTAAAGGATAACTTAATCATGGCACAGAATCGCATGAGGCAACAAGCAGATCAATGCAAAACCGAAAGAGAATTTGAATTAGGAGATTGGGTATTCATAAGACTCCAACCCTATAAATACGTATCCCTTAAAAGTGGAGGGAAACACAAGTTGGCCCCAAATTTCTATGGACCATACCAGATTATCCAGAAGATTAGTCGAGTAGGATATAAATTACAGTTACCCGATAAAATTCATATCCACAATGTCTTCCATGTATCATGTCTCAAAAAAATGTTGGGTAAACATCCAATAGTACAAACAATACTTCCTATGTTAGATGAAGAAGAAAGGGTCATTTGGGAACCTAAGGCAATCATTGCAATCTTAGAAAGAAACTCCATTCTAGAACACTCAAGGAATATCTCGTTAAGTGGAATAATTTTCCAGATGAATACGCATCATGGGAGATAGAACAGTTTCGTCAACAATACCTGTCCTTACCCTTGCTTTGAGGAAAAATAATTCTAAAAGACGATGGCAATGTTAATGTTGGCACTTCTTCAAACTGGAGAAACCAAGTCCTCCACCTAGGCCTCCACCACTTCAATCCACCATCACAATGGTAAGCTTACAAATCAAAGGCAAGCTTGGGAAGAGCAGCACTAGGTGCTCCAAAGGGACAAAGGGATGCAGACTCAAGCACAAGCAATTGAGGCAACAGTGAACTATAGTTTACTTTCTCTCCAAATTATACTCCTTCAATGTATCCAAGAGGCTCAATATATATCCCTCCAAATGGGAAATTGAGGGTCGAGTCTGAGTGTTCTCAAGGCATATGTGTTATCATGTAAAATTACACTTCTCCGTCCGAGTACTCACACCAAATGTGTTGGCAAAAAAAAGGACAAAATGGATTGAAGTAGCCAAAACACTATAGATGGGAATGAAATTTGATACAACAATACCTTACGAGCTGGATTTATTTTTTGTATGGACATCAGGTTTACTACGTGACTATTTGCATAGAAATCCCCATATCATACACGATTATGTGTATTTCAACTCGCGTATATATCATTAGGGCTTGCACGCATAAGTTTCCTTAAATCAAGTCATGTATCATACGTGACTTTCCAGTATCAATAGTTGGTTATGCCTTAAACCAAAGTTAAAAAAATATAAACACGATTAGTTGATGACAATTGGGCCCTTAATCATAACTATCACAACATCCTCAACCATCTCAGCCTTCGTAACCTCTCTCTTTCCTCATGTGTAAATAGAGGATAGGGGTTGAGGCTAATAAATCATAAGTTATACAGAAAAGTTATGCTGGTGGTTTTCCTTAAGATATCTTGGAGAAACAGTATTCAATGTCCTTGGTTTGTAGAGGAGCACTTCTCTCATATGTTGGGTTGTAATCTCACCACACCTATTTATCAATAAAGAAAGTTCTTCTTCCAATATTGTGTCTTTACACTCTTATATATTATGATTTCTAAATTATCTTATTATTTCATTATGAATATGTTATTTCATTAACCATTGATATACTATATACGATATTGCAGGAAGGATCTTGTTCTTTGCAAGTGATTGGAGATACCCCGAAATCCGTGGAAGCAACTTGAAGAGAAGAAGAAAAGCTAGGATCGACCATCAAAATAAGGTATTCCTAACTTCTTCCTATTTTTATTTCAAATTCTGAAATGGATGATCGTCTGCAAGTTAATCTAGTAAGGTGGTAACCCTAGAGGCCCTAGGTTATAAGGGTGTGTTCTCTTGAACAACAAAACTGGTGACTCCGCTGGGGAGTCCAACCTGTACTAGGTTCTTTCTTTAGGATTTTCTCACAATTTTTTTCTCTTTCTAATAATGTTTGTGATTTGTTTGAATTATATCTTTGATTTCTAGTATTGCATGTTCAGAGCCTGTCTTTGAGTTGTTTTTCTTTTTGAAATTTTTTGACAGCATACCCATGTTTCCTTCATAACTGCCACGTATTTCACTTTGTAGACATGGGTTTATTTAGTGTTAGACGCGTATGGTACACGATTTTCCTTTAGGAAAGTCGAGTATTCCTGTAGGGGTATGTGAGTCTATAGGGTTCTTGCTTGTCTGCATTTTTATGATTTCTCATATTCTTGTGAAGGTTCTATTTTGACATGATACTGTGGTCTTAGGTCTGTTGTAATATCCCAAATTTTGGACCTAACACTTATGGGCATGATCCCCATTGATTATGATGTTACGTTGATGTTTTATTTTGATATACTGGGTTAGAGACCCCACTACATATGAACATGATGATTGGTTTGATATATTGGGTGTAAGCCAATTGCATATGATATATATATATATATATATATATATGATTGCTTGTGTTGGGCATGGACCTTGAAGCACATGATTGGTGAGATGTTTTGTGTTGATCAAGAAGCTCTGAAGCACATGAGTACTTATATTTGTGTTGAGTGAGAAGAATTGGAACACATGAGTTTTGAGACATTTTTGTTGAGCATGAAGCTATGGAACACATGAAAATATAAATTGGAAGTGTTCGGCATAATCCCTGGAGCCTTTCATGTTGTTTTTGAGCTTAAGATCTGGAACATTGTATCGTTGGCCATTGTATCCCTAGGTGTATCCTACAAGTACATCCTAGCATTAGTGTTGAGTAAGGAGCTCTGGAATTGCACTAAGTTTGTAACTCCCTATTTTTAGCATTGAGTATCGGCTCTAGATAAGCGCTAGGATTTACTGAAAAGAATTAATTATGTCGACTGAAAACAACTAGATAAAAATATTGATCTCATCTCACTTATTTATAAGTGATTAAATGAAATTTTGAATTTCTATATGTCATCAAGTACTGAAGAACTACCATGTTATACGAGGGAATCCAACATGCAAGGATGTTTAGAGTTTCCTAGCCTAGTAGACTTAAAAACCTACCTAATGACGTTAATGACGAAAGTGTCATAAGTTTAGGGATCATAATATATGATACCTAAAGACAATTGTTAACAAATAATATATATATTATTTATATTTTTTACATCATATGTATAAAGACTAAGCATAATAATAATATTAATAAATTAAGAAAGAAGGAAAGGTTCCATCTATTATTATTATTACTAAAAGAAAGATTAAATATTAGAACACTTACAAAAGTCCAAATAGGGAACTAGTTAAAAGTTCCTAAGTTAAAAATTAAAAGTACCTAAATTAAATAAAAGGGTTAAATCAAGAAATCAAATGATTCTTGATTTAACAACCCCTTTGACTGAAAAGTCTGTCTATAAAGTCCCAAGCCAAAGAGAGGATTGGGGATCTCTTCCATCTTTTTGGATTCATTATTTTGCCTCATTATTCTCAAGAGATTTTTTGGAGAAAATTTTTCTCAGAGGAAAAAGGAGAACTGATTCAGACTTGATATCCCATTTAAGGAAGCCTTACCTTAGGATCTCTAAGCTACTTGCATGGGGGAACCATCTCGGGGGGATCTGGATTAGAATTAGATCGGTTTCAGGTCATTGTTGGGTGGAACATGGTAGTTCCCAAGTGATTTGGTCATCTATACAAAGTTCATATATGTCTGTGAATTGTTAATGCTGTGTAATTGAGTGTGCAAGTTTTCAGCCATTGCAATAGCTTCACCATACATGTATGAGGTTCTTGATGTTTTTCCATTCCATTGTCCATTATATTTTCTGATAGAATAATTAAGGGTTTATGTTATATTTCTGACCGTGTGTCCACAATTTATTTCTGGTTTAGAATATTTTATCTATTATTTTTGAACCCTAGGATGAAATGTATTTTTGTCTGGAAGACATTCAAGGGTTTTGTCTTTCTAATTGTATTTCTGCCTTTTATTTCATAGCTCAAACTCTGTTTTCTTAAAACCTAGAAATTTCTGTAAATAGAGTCTATATGTTTATTTTACCTATATATTCTATTGGCATATTTCATATTGCCAACATAACTAAATTTAGGAATAAAATCCTAAAAGGTAAGCTATAAACAAAACATAATTATAAAATACAGTTAACTAAAGTATAGTAAACAGAACCTAATAAATTAATCATTTATAGGACATTAAGTATAAACATAATCGTATTCTAATTAAGAAATACTATTAACACATTATTCTATACTTAAGAATAATCTCTTTTCAAAGTAATAAAGTTAAAATAAAACCCGACGGAGACCTCCTGACGGAGACCTCTTAGGGTTTGTATATATTTCTACCAAGAACCAAGTTTAAACAATATATTTTCCCATTAACCAAATAAATCCATAAATCAAATCTACAGTCAAGATATCAAGACCATTTAATGTTCTGTGATATATACTTTAACTAAACAATAATCAACATTAAATCAAACCATATATTTAGTATACCATCTACATCCACGAAAATCATATGTAGTAAAGAAACTACCAACGTAATAAGTCCATTAAATTCATAACAAAATCAACCATACCGTTATATATATCTACAGGACTAACTAAAATTAAACAATAGATCACATGATCAATTCTTGTAGGCGTCATGCCCAAAACAAACCCTTACATTTATAAACATTTACAACCATAATGACCCGGGATCAAATCCTGCTAGGTCTTTTTATTCACAAGTCACCATATTGAATCCTGTAGGATTCTTTATTAGTTTTCTACCATATGTTGTAGTATTTCAACTATTAAACCACGATATATAGATACCCAATATGTAAATAAAATGAATCTAATCTCTACAAAGAGGTCGTAAGACCTAAATAAAATACACACTATAACTATGGCCCTTGACCCTATAATTATCAAAGAATTTAAACAAGTAATACCAAAAATACAACCCTGTCAATGCTATGCAAATAGCCACAACATCCATTGAAGCGTTCCATCCAAAGATACGACCCTTTGCTTACACAACTTAAAACAGTAATATAAAATCTATTAAAACCTGTCAACGATATACCAAAAATGACGAATTCCAATCGAAGGGTTACACCCACTGTCGGCTCTTATATTTTAAATACACAGCATAACCATAAAACACTAAGTCTCTAACCACTACACTATCGCAGCTCTAATGGTGGGAACTCCAATGCCGCATACGGCATGGACCCCAAAGCCAACATCACTGTCAACATTTTTCCATAAAAGAACTTGAACCAGAATTGAAAATCCACACAGTCCATTAATAAGAATTATAACTATGAAATCAACACAGTATGCAATTATTGTTTATATACATAAACACAATCATTATCAAACCATTAAGGATTTACACAGTCGTTTAACCTCTGCTTTGCACCATTACAAGAAATGGTGCTACATCCATTTCCAATAATATAAACTTAAATTTACAATGCGCAGATGCTGTCGAGAGTTACCCAGTCACATTTGCTACACAAAGTTCCCATTAACAAAATATGAATACATTAAATTTTCGGCCCAAAGGAACTAAAACCTAACAAGAAAAACCCCAAGTCCTAACACATCCCTAATGCTTTACTCATTAAGATTAACATACAGAATCTTTCCCAACACACAACCATTAGAATCCAGATGAAATCATTCAAACCCACAACGAGTATTAACTCTGTCACAACAACTAAGAAAATGAGGGAACAAGTTAAAAACTTGTTAGAGTAGGCTTACCAGAATGGGTATGGTTTTTCCCTCGGAGCTACCCATGAACCACGACCCAATATTTTCATCACACCTTGCAACCTGCAACACAAAGTAGATGCCATGATGAGAAGTATGCTTGAAAGAAAACTGAACAAACAAACAATGCTACTAAACTAGAGTTGGTTACGTACCTATCATCATGGCCAAACATTCAAAGTTCCACACCACCACATAGCACAGAGGCATAGATCATGCAATTGTGTTGCGAATGAAAAAACCAACGCAACAACCCAAGCCCTAATCTTGAAGGCCACATTTCCCAAGGTGCATTTATGTCTCCACCCTGGCCTCCATTAACGCTTTCCAAACCCATATCGTATAGTTCATGGAACCATATAAACCTTGTTCCAAAACAATATGCTTTGCATAAACCCCAAATGGGTATCAATTACATAAAGTTTAATCCATAGTCCATGGCATATGAAATATTCCATGGAGGACTATAGGAAAAGATATCAAATTTATACACCAACTATATTAAAACCATGCACTAAGAATATGATAAATCTTGAACCAAATTACAAAGAGTTTCTACCGTAGAAAACATGTACCAAATAAATAATGTGTGCAGTAATAATTACAAAACTGTCGTAACAATAATAAAAACAATAATGGTAACCCTCATGACATAGGCTAGTAAAACATACATCTTCCTACAAGTATCAACTAGCAGCAGTAATTGTAACCAATAGGATAGGACTATAAGTCCCTCATTGCCCAAGTTGAGCGTTAGGAACGAACGTAGAATATGTTGTGTCCAGCTTCTCTAAGTAGTTTCCGTCGTCAAGTGCACCTGCACATCACAAGGAAATAAATGTGTTAGTTTTTAAGAACTAATTAAGCCTGATGTGACAATTAGAAAACAATTACCTCTCAGGTGGTTACAAGGGAAACTAGTCCTGCCACTCCACCCCTTTTTCAATAACAAATTTAGGTCTTATGTGTGTATATGACAGTAATCAACTTTGTAACCATTGAGTACGTAATAAAATAGCTAACATACATATCAATGCATAACCATAGATCAAAATAGTAATCAACATCAAGACAACGTAAGCAATACATTAATAATCACATATGGAAATATGAAAGTAGGACGTAAGAACAGCTTACAACATTCGACACTGTAAACAAAGTACGACAAACTCCGGAGAGTTAAATAATGTCCCACTCAGCAAATAAATCATTAGCCTACTATTATTATTTTTTTTCAAATTTTGTGTACATTACAAGTGGTATCAGAGCCCAGTTTCAACACTAAGAGACCAAATGGGCATACCAGACATTCGTTGCAATGAAAATAAAGTATGTTTTAAATTTTGTTAACTAACATAAATTTTTTCTGTTATTAAAAATTTGCAATTGCAAAATTTTAAAAGAACAGTTCAGATCATGACCACTAAAGAAGATAACATCCAACAAGGGAAGTTGAATACCCCCACCCAGGAAGTAAAATTGGTGGTGGAACTGAATTCTAATATAATGAAAACCATACAAATTCTTTAAGCAGACTTGGAAAGTTTCAGATATGATAATCGGAATTAAAGAAAGGAACAACAAGCAATTAATGAATAATTGCTATGAAACATGACATGATGAAACCCGCAAGGAAAACCTACTCATTCCATAAACAGGTTCAAGAAGGAACCTTATCATAAATGGGCCAGCAACCAAAGAGAAGAAGGAAAAGAGGAACATACCCCTAAACCTCTAGAAGGAGATTATCATAGTCCTTCTAGTGATGACTCTCTTTCTCCATGCAAAAAGGAACAGAGAAATGATGGCAATCTCCAGGGGGAGTTCAGAAAAATAAGAGCCCCAACCTATGAAGGAGAGATGAACATGAGGGAGAAAGCTGGACAATGGTTGTTGGGTATGAGAAAATATTTTCGAGTTCATAAATACTCTAGTGAAATAAAGGCTCAGATGGCCATCTATAATTTAAATGGAAAAGGAGCTAGATGGTGGAGAGACTTCAAGCATACCAAGAAAGATGAGGTAAGAGAAATACGATGGAGTAATTTCCGCATGATATTTCAACAAAAATATATGTCAGAAATATTTTTCGACATAAAAGTGAAAGAGTTTGATGAGTTACGTATGGGATCCATAACTATGGATGCTTTTATTAGCACATTTTTATATGTGTTACATTATGTGGCATACATCAAGGATGAGAAGGTAAAAATATAGTAGTTTTTAGGATGTCTTCCTCCCAACATTCAGGAAAGAATTGAGTTTGACATACCTAAAATGTTGGATACCACATTGCACAAAGCTAGTATTTTCTATGAGCATGGGAAGCTAAGGAAAAAGAAAATCAATAGAAACAGAGACAGGTCTAAGAACTTCTCTAACAATCCCAAACCTGGTTTTAACCTACCACCGTACAAAAAATAGAACAACAGTTTTCCAACCAACAAGAACTTCAACAAATCAGGTACAAATCCATATGTACCAGCTCCAATTTCTAACAAACTAGCAACAACCGGGGGGGAATGTTTCCCTGCTGTAGATTAAATGATGGAAATGCCAAGGGCCTCATTATGCCTGATATTGTAAAAACAAGACCAATGGGGTCTTGCACAACTTACAAGAAGAACCAACAGTAGTGGACATAGAGGGAACACCACGGATTTATGCAGCCTTGGATGGCCAACGGGCTGACCATCAGGATACCATGGTTCAGATAGAAGGTAAGATATTGAACACTTCTATTTCAATACTGATTGACCCTGGTGTTTTCCGGAGCTATGTATCACCTAAAATTGTTGATGTATGTAAACTAGGAAAAGTTAAACATGATAAACCTTGGCTGGTACAATTAGCCACAGGTACAAAACAGAAAGTTTCAGAAATAGTTAAATATTGTGAGGTAAACCTGGATCATTTACCTACGAAAGTAAACCTAAACATCATACCCTTAGGATCATATGATATACTTATTGACATGTATTGGTTGGAACAACACCATGTCATGGTCAATTGCTTACACAAGTCAATATTGTGTACATATTGCCAACGGAATCAAGTGAAGATTCAAGGCATACCGAAGAAAGCTTCAGTAAGGAAGATATCTACCTTACAAGCAAAGAAGTGCTTTAGGAAAGGCTACAAGCTGTTTGTAGTAAATATCCAAGACATAGAGGCTAAGAGAGAACAACACATATAGGTCTTTCAAGTTCTTGTAGAATTGAAGGATGTATTGTCTGAGGAAACGAGACCTAGACTTTTCTATAGAGATGACACTAGGTTTAGTTCTGGATTCGAAAGCCCATTACCACATGAGTGCACCAGAGTTGGTGGAACTCAAACTGTAGTTGCAAGATTTGATAGATAAAGGATATATCCGACCAAGTGTGTCCCCTTGGAGAGCACCGATACTTTTCGTAAAGAAAAAGGATGGTATGATGTAGATGTGCATCGATTACCATCATATTAACAAGAGGACTATCAAGAACCGATACCCACTCCCCAGGATCAATGACTTGTTTGATGAAGTAGGAGGAGCCAAGATATCTTCAAAGATTGACATGCGATCTGGGTACCATCAGGTACAGATTCGTGACGAGGATATTCACAAAACTGCCTTTCATACAAGGTACAGTCACTACGAGTTTGTAGTAATGTTGTTCGGGTTGACCAATGCACCCACGAACTTTATGTGTATGATGAATAATATATTTAGTAAATATCTGGATAAAATTGTTTTGGTATTTATAGACGTCATCCTAGTTTACTCTAAAAGTAAAGAGGAACACCTTCGCATAGTGCGACGGGTGTTACGAGAACACCAGCTCTATGCCAAGTTTAGTAAATGTGATTTTTACAAACCGCATATAAAGTACTTGGGTCACATCATCTCTGAGATAGAGATAGTTGTTGACCCGAAAAAGATTAGAGCCATAGAATATTGGCCTACCCCTACTAATGTCACCATCATTAGATCATTTTTTGGATTGGCCGGATATTATCGAAAGTTCATTAAGAACTTCTCGAGAATAACTTGTCCCATGACCGCTTTCCAAAATAAGGAAAATAAGTTCTTATGGACGACCGAGTGCAAGGAAAGTTTTCAAAAGCTTAAACACATTTTGACAATCGCACCAATACTATGAATTGCGGATCCCGATGGGGATTTTGTTGTTTGCACATATGCAAGAAAGGGAGGACTTGGAGGAGTGCTCTTGAAGAATGAGTATGCGATCTGTTATGAATCGTGAAAGTTAAAATAAGATGAGCATAACTACCCCATGCACGATCTTAAGTTAGAATCCATCATCCACGCCTTGAAGATGTGGAAGAACTACTTCATAGGAAGGAAATTCCTTCTAAAGACAGACAATATGAGTCTAAAGTATTTATTCTA
The DNA here is from genome assembly GCA_001517045.1 of Pseudotsuga menziesii. Classification (NCBI taxonomy): domain Eukaryota; kingdom Viridiplantae; phylum Streptophyta; class Pinopsida; order Pinales; family Pinaceae; genus Pseudotsuga; species Pseudotsuga menziesii. Next base: position 104,114 of record LPNX011183452.1, read on the forward strand.
GTAAACAGATATGAATTCTAGGTAAGCCATATGGTTGGGTTTCCTTAGCAAGTATCATTTCGAGCTAAAGCATATTAAGGTAAAAGAGAATAATATTGCTGATGCTTTGAGTCAACAAACTCATATGATATATGAGGCAAATTTAAGTCAAACCGATTCCGATTTAATCGAGAGGATTTGACCCTTTCTATGTAGAAATCCTCAAGAAATTCCAAGACAATAGGTTTTTTCAATAACAAAAAGAGTACAAGGTAGATGAAATAGGACTGCTATGGTCCAAAGAGAGATTGTACATTCTAGAAGGAAGAGACATTCGGTCCAGCATACTCACGAAATTTCATCGAACATCGTACTCAGGGTGTTCGAGATATCAAAAGACAATATCCATTGTCAAGAGACACTTTTTCTGGCATAAGTTAAAGGCCGACATTGCATTGTTTATCGTGAAATGTCAGAAATGTCACTTGGTCAAAGCTGAGCACCAGTATCCTTCAGGATTGTTGCAGCCATTACGCATTCCTAAATGGGAGTGGGAGGTCATTAGTATGGATTTTATCACTAGTCTACCTAAGAGTAGAAACAGAATTATGCTATCTTTGTAGTAGTGGACAAATTGTCAAAGGCAGCACACTTCATTCCAGTGAAGTTGACCTATAAGGAATTACACATTGTCGATATATTCTTGAAGCCGATATTTAGATTGCACGAGATACCCAAGGAAATCATATTGGATTGAGATAGTAAGTTTACCAAAAAAATTTGGAGATCTTTATTCTCCGGATTAGAGACGCAGTTGAACTTTAGTACTGCTTATCACCCGTAGACATACGCGAGGACAGAAAGGGTAAACCAGATTTTTGAGGACATGGTTAGGATGTACGTCATGAACAACCCCACCAAGAGGGAATATTATCTGCATCTTGCATAGTTTGAGTATAACAATGGGTAGCAAACTTCCTCCAATATGAGTCCCTTTGAGGTACTCTATGGGAGGAAGTGTAGAAAACCGGTTACTTGGGATAGCCCGGTGGATCCGCTCATGTTAGGGCCTAACCTGTTAAAGGACTAGGAACAATTGGTTACCAAGGTCTAGGTGAACCTTAAAGAGTCAAAAGAGCACCAGAAAACCTACGTGGATAAGAAAAGAAAAGATAAATACTATCAAATAGGCGGCCATGTCTACTTGAAATTAAAAGAAAAATGAAGCTCATTGAGCTTGGGTAGGTGTGGTAAGTCAGGACCTTGATTTTGTGGACCCTTTGAGATAGTTGCCAAGAAAGGGCTAGTGGAATATGAACTAGCGTTACCCGCTCACATAAGAGTTCATAATGTTTTCCATGCATCATTATTAAAGAAATATGTTTATGATACTAGACATTTGATTGATTGGCCTTATTATAGGTGGAACTTGAAGGGGATTTTTCCCTTGAACCTCTTCATATATTGGACAAGAGAGAGGTGCATCTCATAAAGCACACCATAGTCTAGTTGAAAGTGCAATGGAAGCACTTCGAAGCTGATGAGGCTACTTGGGAGAATGAAGCCACCATGAGAAAAACTTACACCACCATATTTCATGATTTCATTACGAGTCGCTAGAACACCAAGGACGGTGTTGTTCCAAGCGGGGAGGGATGTGATATCCTGAATTTTGGACCTAACACTTATGGGAATGAGCCCCATTGATTATGATGTTACATTGATGTTTTATTTTTATATACCGTGTCAAAGACCTCACTTCATATGAACATGATGATTTGTTTGATATATTGGGCATAAGCCAATTGCATATGATATATGTGTGTGTGTGTGTGTGTTTGTGTGTGTGTGTGTGTGTGTGTGTGTGTGATTTCTTGTGTTGGATGTGGACCCTGAAGCACATGATTGATGAGATGTGTTGTGTTGAGCGAGGAGCTCTAGAGCACATGGTTAATTAATGTTTTGTGTTGAGAAAGAAGCTCTGGAGTACATGAGTACTTATATTTTTGTTAAGCGAGAAACTCTAGAGCACATGAGTTTTGAGACATTTGTGTTGAGCATGAATCTCTAGAACACATGAAAAGATAAATTAGAAGTGTTGGGAATAAGCCTTGGATCCTTCCATGTTGATGTTGAGCTTAATCTCTGGAAAATCGAATCCTTGGCCATTGTATCCCTAGGTGTATCCTCCAAGTACATCCTAGCATTAGTGTTGAGTGAGGAGCTCTGGAATTGCACTAAGTTTGTAACTCCTTGTTTTTTACATTGAGTATGGGATCTCGATAAGTGCTAGGAGTTATAGAAAAGAATTAATTATGTCGATTGAAAACAACTTGAGAAAAATATTGATCTCATCTGACTTATTTATAAGTGATTAAATGGAATTTTAAATTTCTATATCTCATCAAGTACTGAATAACTACCATGTTATATAAGGGAATCGAACATGCAATAATTTTTAGAGTTGCCTAAACTAGTAAACTTAACCACCTACCTCATGACCTTAATGAAGAAAGTTTCATAAGTTTAGGGATCATAATATATGATACCTAAAGACAACTGTTAACAAATAATATATATATTATTATATATTTTATAGATGGTATGTATAAAGAGTAAGCATAATAATAATATTAATAAAGTTAGAAAGAAGGAAAGGCTCCATCAATTATTATTATTACTATAAGAAAGATTAAATATTATAATATTGACAAAAGTCTAAATAGGGAACTAGTTAAAAGGTCCTCATTTAAAAATTAAGAGTACCTAAATTAAATGAAATGGTTAAATCAAGAAATCAAATGATTCTTGATTTAACTTCCCTTTTGACTGAAAATTCTGTCTATAAATTCCCAAGCCAAAGAGAGGCTTGGGGATCTCTTCCATATTTTTGGATTCATTATTCTACCTGATTATTCTCAAGAGATTTCTTAGAGAACATTTTCCTCAGAGGAAAAAAGGAGAACTAATTCAGACATGATATCCCAGTTAGGGAAGCCTTACCTTAGGAGCTCTAAGCTACTTGCATGGTGGAACATGTTAGAATAGTAGAGTCAAGCTAAACTAGTTAATTTATCTATGAAACCACCAACATATCATAAAAATATAAGAACGTGAAAAGAAAAGGACAAGAGAACATCGATATGTGTGGTTCACCCTAATGGGTTACATCGATGGGAAGGTAGTGTTCTATTATCTCCATAATGTCTTCTCCAATCTGACAAGAGAGCAAAGCACAAATACCCCAAAGAATATAGATGATGTACAACAGTGTCACAATAGTACCACTACTACATCAAGAATACATGATATGTATAGACTTACTTGACCCTATTATATACTTAGAGATGAGGAGGAATTACTCTCACATATAATATAATTCTTCAAAATAACATCTCTTAACACAATACCATGGACAAATATTCTACCCAAGTAAACACACCACCATATAACTATGGGTTAAATGTATTACTCTTTTACATAAGATTGTAGACAACTTCCAACATAATATAAATACATTATTACTTTCCAAGGAATATAATATATTCCAACACTCCCCCTTAATAATGGATGGGAGAAGGGCCCACAATAACACTAAGGAAGGAAGGAGTCATTACTGCTCACCCTTGATGACAATTTCTAGAAGAACCAAAGCCGCAAATAAGAAGAACACTTTGGCTGATGGAATTTGATGATGAACAACCACTTCTCACTGAATCATGAAAGTGCACATGAACCAGGTTGTACGATGAAAAACCCAATAATAAAATGCTGAGAACATGTGACGTAATCCAATCGCAAGGTGCCCAGATCACGACAAGAATCATCACAACCATACATGATAACTGAAGAACTCTGATATAACATCCACACCAATGTACAGATACCTTCCGATGGCCGATACAACAGAACATGTGGCTAAGAACACCACAACAATGTACCAAAAAATAGATGGCCAATACACATGTGGATAGCAGACATCCTTCCAATCAAGGTTCAATATAAATATCTGTAGAAGACCTCAAACATCAAAGAAACAAGACCCCAATGGTCTATACATCGAAAAATTATATCATACAGATGAAAATCATGACTTTAACAGTAGAAGATGGTGCTTCATTACTTCTGAAATAAGGTGAAATCCTAAATACAGAACTTATTTGCAAAAGAACTTTCAAGATTAAAGCATATAAAGATCAGAAAACAAAATTACTCATACGGAAATGAAAATGCTTATATAGAAAAGGTTAGCAAACATCATATAAAGGAATGGCAACATAATATGATCAACTAGAAGATTAACCTGCTCATTAAGGAAAATGAAGTTACTTTTACACATTAAGTGTCAGCCACAACATATAAATAGTGAGCCAAAGATTTCACTTAAATATATGAAAATTTAGNGCATAGCTACATTTCTTATTAGTATGAGATTAATATGCAAGAGATGAATTCCCTGAAAATGTCAATGCTTCCATATAGGAACGTTAGAGACAAGTAGGAACAAGATAACCTCTGCAATAATAAGAATAGAAATCTCATTGCAACAAGAACAAGGTGCTCATGATAATAATTCAAGATTTAAAGATTACTCAAAGCCATATAAATATTGAGTAAAACATGATCAAAATAAAAAGGACATGAGATATGGATAAATCAAAATGTTTAATATGATCAACAGATAGAAAATTATGATCAACTCGTGATATCACTTATAAAAAATTATGAAATGACAAGTCACTGATGGTCTTGATTATGAGTTCATTTCTTGTTAACATTATGTAAATATGCAAGAGATGAAATGCTATGGAAATGTCAATGCTTCCATGTTGGAATGTTAGATAAAAATAGCACAGGAACTAGATACAATCTCTGCAATACATGAAAAAAAAACTATATCCCAATTAAATAACTTATGACAAGGCAAAAAATATGATATCACATAGATAAAAATGATTTTACTTAAGAATTTAATTAGCAAGAGCATATAATGATGATCTAGATTTATGCAGGAACGCAACAGAATGCACAAATAACCATAGAAACAAATATGTAGTGGAAATAACACTTCATTTTATTAATCAATAATTGAAACTTGTTTACATACAGAATGGAAATAAACTAGCTAGAGTACCGGTAGCTTATCTCTGAGAAGAGATGTGGCAGCTACATGCCTATGAACTCTATGTTATATTGAGGCTCAAAGGCCTATATATTATTGAGAAACAATGGAAACCCTACACATCCAAAAACCTAAACCTAGGAGGTGAAATGCCAGAATGTGGGCCCCGTTGGGTAACTTGATACATCAATTTCCCATGGTCGTAACTATAGCATACTACCTCCGTTTGATGTGCATGATACATCATTAGAAAGTTTTGTTTAAGGACTACATCCATACAAAAAATATTGAGTCTGGAATGGAACCATATTCTCTCGACCATTCGATGATGAAAAAATGTCATTGAGGGTCTCAAAATGGCTTCGGAAGTTTAGGACCCGAAAACTGCCAAAAATAGTAAATTGTGCTACAATTAAGGAAACTAGAAAACTGAAAGAAACAATGGTGTGGGTCCAAGAGGAATAGGTGGTTGGAAACCAATACCCTCCTGGATCATTTCTCTTCCCCTAGGAAGCAATGTTCTCCATTGCATTGAGTTCCTCCATGAGATGAGGAAACTTCTACTGAACTTGGTCCTTGGTGAAGAAGTTGGTCTGCTTTGACAACTTGATATAGCTAGATTTTTTGTTGGTGGGTGTTCTTGATCTATGTGTCCATAATATGATCAGTTGTGGTTTGTTCCATGTAGTTGGGGTTTAACTCTCTTGATGTCAGTTGTTCTGCCACGACTGATGTGTCCAGTAGAGGTGGAAAGTAGGGCCGAATGTGGTCCACATTGAACACTAGGTGCATACCAAGGAATGGTGGAATACTAAGCTCAAATAAATTGTCCCCGATATCCTTGGTGATGGTGTATGGCCCATATCGGAGCGGGAAAAGCTTGTGGTGGGGTCTAGTGAGGCGCTCCTTCTGCAAATGTAGCCACACTTTGTCACCCAACTAGAAGTTGTGTTGCACCTAATTTTTATCATCTCGCTGCTTGTACTTAGCATTGGATATGTCCAATATGTCATGAACTTGTTGGAAAATTTGTTGAATGCGCTTAATGAAGCTATTCGCCTTGGAAACTTTAGACTAGATGTGAGCTGAATCAACCTGAGTAGCTGCAAATGGCATGGCTACGTCAATGGGAAATAGTGGCTGGAATCCCAATCCCACTTGAAAGGGGCTATGGAGGGCCCAGTTATAGCTGTGTTGTACATAGGCGAGGCTCTCATCCCATGTGTGGATGCTTTGAGTTGTACATGCGGAAAATGTGTACGATCATCCTGTTAACGACCTGTGTCTGGCCATTAGTCTCAGGATGGAAAGCTGTGGACTTAGTGAGCTTGGTGTCCAGCATTGACCATAGGATAGACCAAAATGTACTAAGGAATCTACTATCTCGATCAGAGATTATTAAATGTGGGATCCCAAAGTGTACCCACAATTGTTCAAAGAAGAGTTTAGCAGTCACTTTTGCTGTGATATTAGTCTTGTAGGCTGCCATTATGGCCATCTTTGAGAATATATCAATGACCACAAACACATAGTAATTTCCATGCTTAGTATAAGGAAGGTCCGACATGTAATCCATGGAGATGGATTCCAAGGTTGACTAGGGGTAGGAAACAGAGTATAGAGGCCTTACATCTTGATGGATGGTTTGGCAATGGCACACACAGTGCAGGATCGGATGTAATTCCCAATGTCCTATCAAAGGTTTGTCCAATAGAAATACTTATGCAGTACTACCACTGCTTTCTCCACCCCAAAATTCCCAGCGACCCGACTGTAGTGCGCTTCCCAAATCATCTTGGCACACTCGCTTGAAGGAACACAAAGATTTCCCACGTGACATAGTAGTACTTACTAGAGGTGAATTCTGGATCACTCTTATAGAGAAGCGTCCAATCAGAAGTCTCGTTCCCACAAGAGTTGAGCATGGTGGTTATCGCCACGATCGGTGGTCGACTGAGGCAGTCTGCAACATTATTGGTGCTTCCCTTCTTATACTTGATGTTCAAATGAAACTGTTGTAGATATGTGGACCACTTCTGATGGAGATCGTTCTATAACTTCCCTTGTGTCTGTATGAACTACAGGGGTCGGTGGTCTATCTGGATGATCGTTTCCTTCCCCAAAATGTAATGCTTCCATTGTCGGAAAGCCTGTACAATGGAATACATATCTTTGTCATAAGTGGGATATTTGTGAACTGTGTCAGACAGTGTCTCATTGTGATATGCAACTAGATGCCCTTGTTGAGTAAGGACTGCCCCAATAGCATAGTCAGAGGCATCTGTCTTGATCTCAAATGGTTGTTGCAAGTCTGGTAATGTGAGCACTAGGACATAGCAAAGGCGATGTTTCAATTCTGTAAACGCTTTTTGTTGAGCTTTCAACCAAAATTTGTTTGCTTTCACTCCTCCCTTGGTGACTTGACTCAAGGGCCAAGTGATATGAGAGAATCCCAACATGAACCTGTGGTAGAAATTAGCAAGGCCCAGAAAGCTGTGAAGCTCTATTAGAGTAGTCGATGCTGGCCAATCTCGAATGAATTGGATCTTGGTTGGATCCACATGTACCCCACATCAATAATGTATCCCAGATATTGAACCTGGGTCATGCCAAAAGTGTACTTGTCTAAATTGGCAAACAACTTGTGCTGCCGCAGTGTTTGGAGGACCTGACGGATGTGGTGGAGGTGCTCTTCCCAAGTCTGGCTGAATATCAGGATGTTATCCAAGTACACTACTACAAATGAGTTGGTGAATGGCCGCAAGATGTCGTCCATGAGTCTCATGAAGGTTGCAGGAGAATTCATTAGCCTGAAAGGCATGACCAACCATTTGAAAAGGCCCTCCTTGGATTTGAAAGCAGTCTTCCACAAATCGGTTAGTTCGATTAGTATTTGGTGATAACAGAACTTTAAGTCGGTCTTGCTAAAATATTTCGCCCCTTTAAGCTGGTCCAGGAGGTCATCAATCCTTGGGATCGGATACCTATTTTGAACAGTGATCTTGTTTAGCGCCCGATAGTCAATACAGAGTCTTCAAGTCCCATGCTTCTTTTGTACAAACACAATCGAGCTCCCACAAGGTGATGAACTTGGCCAGATGTGACCCTTTTACACCAGCTCCTGAATTTGCCTCTTGATTTCATCATTCTCAAGAATAGAGCGTCAATAGATCGGTCCATCGAGAAGTGGCACACCTGGGGTCAGATCGATGGGGTGCTTGACCTGATAGTGGAGAGGCACCCCAGTGGGTGAGGTGAATATGTCTCGGTACTCCTCAATGACCTTGTCCATTTGTTATTGTCATGCATAGGGGCCCTGTCTTGAGTTTGTGGCCACGATCTTCTTCTTGCCTTGAGGGCGGATCATCAAGAAAACAAAATTCTCGATTTTGGAAATGATCTTACTGCATTGTTTTACAGTAACCAAAGATATAGCGGTAGGATGTGGTACCTCTGGTATCCTGTACAAATTATTTCCCATTGTAATAATAATAGTGGGAGGCCGGGACTCATACATAGCATGTTTCTTCCATAAGTATGGTTTACCTAATAATACATCACAAACATCAAGAGGAGCAATATCACATATACCTCATCGGTGAAGGGCTTGATGCTATAGGGAAGGCGACACTACTGATTGAAACGAGGATCCCGTCCTTGGTGAAGCCACCCGATGGTGTACGGCTGCAGGTGCGCTGTGGTCGAAAAACCCAACCACTTCATGACCTCTGCTGAAATTAGGTTCTTTTGGCTCCCACTGTCAACAATGAACTATATCAAGGAACGCTTTACCGACATCTTGGAGTGGAACAGACGCTCCTCGTCCTCTGAATTTTCTGGTTCTTCGTTTTGGATCTTCGTGGTGCCAACGGTGGAAATGGGATTTGAATTGATAATATTCTTCCCTCTGTCATTCCCCTTATCAGGTTCTAATTCAGTGTCAGAGTATGCATCTGATTCAGAATCCTTTATCTCGGCCACCGGTGACTGCTTGGCTCGACACTCACTTGTGTTGGGAGTGGGGCTCTTATGGAACTCGCACCACTTTCCCACTTCCTTCTTTGGCTTTGTAGTGTTGCTATTTTCTTGTGGATTTCAAAATTTTTCTTGAGTTTCCATGCCTTGGCTGTGTCCTTGGTTCTGTGATTTGGGGGAACCTTTCCCTTGCTTTTGATTCACAGATCCAAAGTCTTCTGTTTGAATTTTTGCTCAATTTTGGTAGCATACTGATATGCCGTACCAAGACAAGAGATGTGGAGGAACTCCATTTCCTCCTGAATGTATCTGTGCAGACAACTATGGTACTTCAACACCAAAATTTTCTCTGAATCTTTGATACCCAACTTGGTGCATAGGGTATGGAACAGATTCGTCAGCTCATGCACATCTTGATCTCTTTGTTGCCGCAGCGTAGTACATCGTATGTACTTGTCCTCATAGCTCCCCACCAGATAATATTGTCCCTTTATGGCATCTTGGAAAGAACTACAAGTGGGTATGACTGAGAACAGAGAGGGTTCCTCCCTGTCCTTTCTCTCACAGTAGGTTTCCCACTAGTCCTTGACATGGGGGGTGACTTTGAGTAGAGAAAAAGTAATCTTTTCCCGGTCGAAAAAGTCATGAACTGAGAAATATCCTTCTAATAAATTTAACCATCTATCTATGATGTTTGCATCTATTCAGCCATAAAATATGGGAATGTTGAAGTTTAATTGTACCTTAAAAGGATTTGCACCTCGATAGTGGCTACTAGATGCAGATGCGCTGCTAGTGGGAAGTCGTTGAAGGATCTGGGCGAAGTTATCCATCATCGCATTACTTTTTTTTTCAAGGTCCTCCTCGAGAAACATTTTGATAGGATATTATGTTCCCCCATATTTATTTTCGTCCCCCATGGGTGGCCATCGGTATTTGTCAGGCTGGTCTTGCAAAGGTTCAACCAGATCGAGCCCTAACTCCTATACCCCGCCCTCGTTGGGGACATGCAAAGAAGGATCGAGAAAGAGCAGATTGCTCTAATACCACTCATCCATATTTATGTAGGAATGCAACAGAATGCACAAATAACAATAGAAACAAATATGCAGTAAAAATAACACTTCATTTCAATAATCAATAACTGAAACTTGTTTACATACATAATGGAAATAAATTAGCTAGAGTATTGGTAGCTTATCTATGAGAAGAGATGTGGTGGCTACATGCCTTTCAAATCTATGTTACATTGAGGCTCGAAGGCCTATATATCATTGAGAAACAATGGAAACCCTACACATACAAAAACCTAAACCTAGGAGGTGAAACTCCAGAATGTGGGCCCCGTTGGGTAACTTGGTACATCGATTCCCCGTGGTCGTAACTTTAGCATACTACCTCCATTTGATGTACATGATACATCGTTAGAAAGATATGTTTAAGGACTACATCCATAAACAATAGATATCAAGCCCAGAACAGACCCATATTTTCTCGACCATTCAATGTCGAAAAAACGTCATTTAGGGCCTCAAAACGGCTCCGGAAGTTTAGGACCCGAAAACTGCCAAAAAATAGTAAATTGTGCTACAATTAAGGAAAATAGAAAACTGAAAGAAACAATGGTGGGGGTCCAAGAGGAATAGTTGGGTGGCTACCAATATCCTCCTGGATCAAATGATCATAAAGATATTACTTATAAAAGAATGAAATTGCTTTTACACAAAGGTCAGCAATAACATATAAATAAAGTAAATAATGATCACAAGATAACACATATGAGATTGTTCTTATAAAATAGTTTTTATAAACAAAATAAAGAAAAGAACAAACTAATTATTTAGTATATTTAAAAAATATTAAGCATTATATGGTTTATAGCTATCATCATGACAAAATACTAGAAATCCATGCCCTTAAAAGATGTCAATATTTCCATATGGAAATGTGAGACAAATATATAACAAGAACAAGAAATAATATCTTATTTATTGTTCCTATTTATCCTTTCTATGGAAATGATGGGTGATTTAGGATCCCATGTTATTTGGGAAACCCGTGGTATTTTACCATGGTATTCCCTTTATAAAAGGAAGGCATTGTAATACAGTTGTGTATTGTATTTTAGCATTGTAAACAATATTTGTGATTGTGTGAGAGAGACTGTGAGAGTGTGAAGAGGAAGTGTGGAGGGGTTGTTGCAGGTTGTATCCCTTCATTTTGTTGGATGATATAATAATAAAGGACTGGGAATTTATGTGTGGACGTAGCCCATCTTGGGTGAACCACATTATATCTATGTCTCTCTTGTAATGTGTTTAAGATTTGCATCTTGTTTAATTATTTAGTTGTATACTTGTTATTTATTTGGGATCTTGTTTATTTAACAACATCAAAAATCCCACTAAGGTCTGGGACAGTGGACTCTCCATCATGATTCTCTAAACATGTGAGAATAGCATTAAGAAAAGCTAGTTGTGAAGTGAATTGAAAGCTAACCAACAATTGTCCTTGAAGGCTATGTGTACATTACAGTGAAATTAGTAGATTCATCATCATGGAAACCCACTCTTTTTACAGAAGAGGGTCATCTGGTGTGGACAACTCGCTTATATACATTTGGAATATGGGGAGAGCCAAACCAAAGCAATGGTGCAGGGATTTCCGTTGATGTCTGTAGCCATAAAGTGTTGGCCTAGTTAGACATGGACATGAATGGATGGAATAATATGTACTGAAAAACTAACATGTTTTAGTATACTTACCTCTTCCCAAGACATATATCCCCCATGGGAGGGATCATTTCTAGCAATTTATTTCCCCTCTACAGAGCTAGATAGCACCTGCTGTTAGTTTTTCAACATTAAGCTAGCATTATTAGGATCTTTAACTGAGAGAATAACAAGTACAACAATCAAACACAAGATACAATGAACACAATGTTTTTCCTCGGGGAAACCATAAAGGAGAGAAACCCACAACTTCCTCAGAGATAGAATCAACACCAAAATAGTAAAATCCCCAAAACAGTAAGTGATCTCCCAACAGCAGTAATCTTCTTCTTGTCTAGCCCCAATGTCTTCTCCTTCCTCAATTATGCACTACACTTGAGTGTGTATGACTTTTGTGTTAAATAGAGATCCCAGATCTCTATTTATACTAATCCAGACATGACTAAAACCCTACTAGGGCCGACCTCTACTAGGATATTCTAGTAACCTTGGGGCCCCAAAACTGCGGGGACTTTACCACTTAGACAATCGGAGGGTTACCCACCATGACTTGACATGACTTGTTTACATTATTGATCCTCCCGATCGAAACATTGGGGCATGACAACATGACTCAAATACATAATATATACATCCCAAAATAAACATTGGGTTACAATACATAAGATACATAGATGAATACATTTTGAAGTTACAAATACATCAACACTCCCTCTTAACTAGGAAGGTATTATTTCGACACAATTTTCAGCACTAGTCTTCTTCTCTGTATCAGCTGGATCATCTTGTCATCTGCATCTCATGTCTTCTGAGTCTTCAAGTCATATTCATCTTCAAGTCATCGTCAGTCTTTGAATTTGGGTCATCTCTCGATCTGGATCATCATGGGACATCATCATTGGATCTGGATCATCACTCGATCTAGATCATCACTAGGCATCATCACTAGATCTGGATCATCACTCGCTATCATCACTCGATTTGTGCTATCTCATGATTCTTCTCGTCACAGGAAGTTCTACAGAGCCAAACCTTTTTCATGTTGGTTGTAGGCCTAGCCTCCATGTAGGTCTTCACCCAACACTTATATCTGAGTACGTGGAAACACATCCGTCAGTCGCATCAAAAAGGCTCTACACTTATATATGAGTACATGGGAACACATCCCTCAGTCACATCAGAAAGGCTACTGTACTTCTATCTGAGTACATGGGAACACATCCCTCAGTCACATCAGAAAGGCTCTGCACTTATATCTACTCACGTGGGAACACATCCCTCAGTCGCATCAGAAAGGCTCTGCACTTACATCTGAGCACGTGGGAACACATCCCTTAGTCACATCAGAAAGGCTCTACACTTACATTTGAGCATGTGTGAACACATCCCTTAGTCGCATCAGAAAGGATCTGCACTTACATCTAAGCATGTGGGAACACATCCCTCAGTCGCATCAGAAAGGCTACTGCACTTACATCCATCTAGGTGGGAACACATCCTGCTCACAGTGATGGAAGGGATTGCACTCATATCTGATCATGAGGGAACACATCCCAGAAATCATATCATAATGGCCCCCAGTCCTCCTCAACTGAGCTACCTGGTAACTGACCAGGTGCCTCCATTCTCCTAGAGAATGGCATTTTCCCTTACATCTGACCTACTCGTCGGAATGGCCAACACTCACATCTGACATGGAAGGAATTTAATCCTTTAGCCATGATAGAATGGTTCAGCACTTACATCTGATTAAGTGGGAACACATTCCTCTGTCACATCAGAATGGTTACTCAGTCCTACACTGAGTGTTCCTGGTAACTAACCAGGTGCCTCCATTCCTAGAATGGAAATTGCCCTTACATCTATCCTACTCAATAGAATGGCCAACACTCATATCTGACATGGAAGGAACCAATCCTCTTACCATGACAGAATGGCTCAGCCCTTACATCTGACCATGGAAGGAACCAATCCTCTTACCATGACAGAATGGCTCAGCCCTTACATCTGACCATGGAAGGAACCAATCCTCTCACCATGTCAGAATGGCTATGGGTCTCACCACTTTCTCTTGGAGGAAACCTTGATCTGGAGAACACCAAGCTTCTCCCTGAAGTACTCGAACTTCAGCCTATCTAATGGCTTTGTCAATACATCAGCTATCTATTCCTCCATCACAACATGCTGGAGCTTCACTGCTCCCCTATACACCATATCCTTGATATAGTGATACTTGATCTCGATATGCTTCGAGTTGTCATGGAACACTGGAGAATTCATGCAACTCTGGTTGTCACAATAAATACAAGTAGCATCCAACTGGAGATCAAATATATCAGACAATATCCTTCGTAGCCATATTGCCTCACAACTAGCTAAACAAGCTATGACATACTCTACTTCAGTTGTACTAAGTGCCACAAAGGATTGCTTCCTGCTAAACCAAGATATCACACCTGATCCCATACTGAAGCAACATCCTGAAGTACTCTTCCTGTCGATGGCACTGTCTTCCCAATCTGAATCAACATAACCTTCCAAGTTAATCTTTTGATTCGCATCGTAATTGAGCCCATAATCAACTGTACCCTTCAGGTACCTCAGAACATGCTTTGCAGCAATCAAGCGAACACTTCACAGATCTGTCAAGTACTGGCTCAAGGTGTTCACAGCAAAGAAAATTTCTAGTCTTGTGTTCGTTAGGTAGATCAATGACTCAATCATCTGATGATAAATTGTAGAATCAATCGACTCTGATGAAGCATCATACAATAGCTTCAGGTTCGATGCCATGGGTGTGGTCATAGCCTTGCAGTCCATCATTCCAAACCTCTTCAGGATCTCTACTGCATACTGCCCTTGTTCAAGGAAGATTCCATCTGTACTCTGCCACACCTCCATACCCAGAAAGTAATGCATCATCCCCAAGTCCTTCATTTCGAAATCAGCAGCAATATTTCTCTTCATATCAGCAATCAACCCATCCGTACCTGTCACAAATAGATCATCTACATATAGTAGAAGCATCACTGGGTTTCCATCCTCAGCCTTATAGTAAAGGTTGGAATCTTCTTTACTCCTGGTAAAGTCCAAACTATATAGAAAGCTATCAATTCTTCCATACCAGGTCCTAGGTGCCTGTTTCAAATCATAGAGGGCTTTATTCAATCTGCATACATGAGACTCTTTATTATGTGTCTCAAAACCGAGTGGATGTTCTACATATACTTCCTCTTCCACTACACCATTCAAGAAAGCAGTCTTGACATCCATCTGGTGTATCTTCCATTTGATCACTGTAGCCAGAGCAAGTACTGATCTGATGGAAGTGTATCTGGCTATAGGTGCAAAGGTTTCTTCATAGTATATTCCTTCCTTTTGAGAGAAACCCCGAGCTACAAATCTTGCTTTATACTTTTCAATGCTACCGTCTGCAGCATGCTTGATCTTGTAGATCCATTTGGAAGTTACAACTAAATTCCCTTTTGGTATTGGGACAACATCCCAAAAATCATTCTTCATGATCGATTGGTACTCTTCGATCATAGCATCCTTCCATTCTTTTAGTTCTATTGCTTCTTCATAACTGGAAGGTTCTTTATCAATGAAATCACATAGTAAAGCTACATACCTAGAGCAGGATCTAGTCCTTTTCCTTTCTCTGTGATTTTCTCTTGGAGGCCCATATCTTTTTGCACCTTGGATAAGTTCACGTACCCAAGCAGGTTTCCTCTTATGAGGATTCTTCTCAAGAGGTGGATCTACAGGTCTTTGTGGTTCCTAGAAATCTCGATCTTCTTTCTGAGATTCTTCATTCATGGTTGTATCATGAATTCTAGGTGCTTCTACTTCTGCTTCTTTAGGTTCTTCAGCAGGTCTCTTTCTCGATTTGTTGTAAGCTGCGTCTTCCTCAAATGTCACATCCCCGCTTATTTCAGTCTTCTTGTATCCTGGGAAATAGATTCTGTAAGCCTTCGAGCTTTCAGAGTATCATACAAATATGCCCTTCTTTCCTAAAGGATCTAATTTTGTTCTCTTCTCTTTCGGAATGTGTATGTACACATGACAGCTGAATATTGTGAGATGGCTGACTTCTGGTTTCTTGCCAGATAAGACTTCTTCAGGAGTCTTGTTCTCGATTACTCTATGAGGAGTAGGGTTTTGTACATTCACCATTGTTTTGGCAACTTCCACCCAAAGATGCGTAGGAAAATCTTGATCATGAAGCATGGCTCTTGTAGCTTCCATGATAGTTCTATTCTTCCATTCCGCAATCCCATTCTGTTGTGGATTATAAGGAGTGGACAACTCCCTCTTAATCCTTGATTCTTTACATAGCTATTTCAATTCATTCGAAGTGAATTCTCCGCCATTATCTTCTTAGTGAGTTTGATGACATAGGATTGCATACACCTGAGTGGATGATTTCTAGTATGCCTTTGGCTTTGCTTTCGATGTTGGGAAATGTCTTCTTTGTATTCTTCCCTTTCGCACATCATTTGCAAACTCCATCATGTTTTTCTTGGAATTCTAGAAGACCTTCAACAACTTTGCTTGCAACAGGTAGTGCTCTGTAATGCACATGTGCAAGCCTTCTATGCCAAAGATCATTTGTCTCTATTGTGTCATGGATCAAGGCTTGTTCTTGATCGCCCTTCAATTTGTACAAAACTCCTTCTTATTCTCCAATCACTACCGCATCATTGATAGTCTTTCCTCTAGGCCACATAATGACTTGACCATTTATGAATGCAACCCTCATTCCTTTTGCATCCAATGATGATATGGAGATAAGGTTCTTCTTGAGTCCTAGCACAAACAATACTTCCTTCATTGTTAGAGACTTTCCAGAATCTAATTTATATGAAGATTCCCCACTACCTTTTATTGGATATTGGTAGTCATCTCCTAGCTTCACCTTGTGAGGTGACTCATGTTTTGATAGTCTCACAAAGGATTCCTTGAATCCAGTCATGTGTTTGGAAGCCCCACTATCTATAAGCCAATCATCACTTCCATGAGAAATGTTACCTGTGAGAGCGGAGATCAGAACATATTCATCCTCGCTTGAAGAATATTCACTTTCATATCTGGATCTCTTATTGGATGGTTCATCATCCTCTGCAGCATGAGCATGATGTCTTCTTTTGTTCCCCTTCTTCTTATGAGAGTGATTCTTGCTCTTAGGATAGTCTTTTGCGAAGTGTCCTTTTTCATCACATGTATAACATCTAAATCTAGATAGATCCTTTCTATTATTAGAATGAGATCTCTTACCTTTGGAGTAATGAGGTTTTCTTCTCCCCTTCTTGGAGTGAACTGTGAGGGATTGCTCTTCACTTCCCATCTTCTCTTCTTGAGTTGCTATCCGAGATTCTTCTTGAGAGCACTCTTCCCATAGTCTGCTGAATTTGACCAACTTCTTTCTAGCACAGATTCCTTGGATGAAAGCATCCCATGACCTAGGAAGGCCATTCAAAGTAGTCAACAATCTCTACATTTTCCACTTCTTCAGCAACAACTTCTAATTGTTCTGTGATCAGAGAAACCCTTGTGAAGTAATACTGGATAGTTTCTGCATTTTGAATCTTCACATTCTTCAGTTGGTTTCTCAGGGTCATCTTCCGATTGATGTTCTTCCCTTCAAACAATTTGGTTAGGGCATCAAACATAGCTTTAGGTGTCTTGAGAGAGGACACCTATGGGATAAGGTGATCCTTAATAGAACCAGCAATGATCCTCTTTGCAATAACCATATTCTTCTTATGTAAGACCTTTTCCTGATCTCCCTCTGGAACTGGAACCTCCTCATGAATGTAGGAGTCTAATTCATTCTCTTCCAGGACCAGGGAGATCCTATACTTCCAGGATCAAAAGTTATCAGCTCCCTTAAGATTTTCATCAAGCTTGGTATGATGAGACATCTTAACTGAGAACCTCAAATGGAAATACAGAAGATTTTAGATCTTACAAGGTTCAAGATGTCGGACCTGAAACTTGAGCTGAAATCCTGCAGAGCTGGTTCAGGAGCAAACTAGGGTTTTGCTTTTCTAGAGATATGTCCACCCAAATGCCTTGAAATTTGTCCCTAAATTTTATTTTGGGGAGGAGATCAATCAAGGCCTGGGCTCACTGAAAAATTCCTCTTCTGTGAAAAGCTCTAATTTCCGACAACAGTGACAGGTCCAAAACTGAAAAACCTCAGAATTGGATTATGCTTCGACAGAAAGATGCGCCCTATGAAGGAGAGTTATTCCACCTTAATTTTGCTGAAAATATGTGGAGGAAGATCCACAAGCTAGGAATCCCTAGTTCCCGTAGCTGCACAGTGTCTTCTTCTCACGTTAGCTCTGATACCATGTTAGTTTTTCAACATTAAGCTAGCATTATTAGGATCTTTAACTGAGAGAATAACAAGTATAGCAATCAAACACAAGAGACAATGAACACAATGTTTTTCCTCGGGGAAACCATAAAGGAGAAAACCCCGCAACTTCATCAGAGATAGAATCAGCACAAAAACAGTAAAAGCCCCAAAACAGTAAGTGATCTCCCAACATCAGTAATCTTCTTCTTGTCTAGCCCTAGTGTCTTCTCCTTCCTCAATTTTGCGCTACACTTGAGTGTGTATGAATTTTGTGTTAAATAGAGATCCCATATCTCTATTTATACTAATCCTGACATGACTAAAACCCTACTAGGTCCGACCTCTAGTAGGAGAGTCTAATAACCCTAGTGCCCCGGAACTGCGGGGAATTTACCACTTAGACAATTAGAGGGTTACCCACCATGACTTGACATGACTTGTTTACATTATTGATCCTCCCGATTGGAACATCGAGGCATGACAACATGACTCAAATACATAATAGATACATCCCGGAATAAACATCGGGTTACAATACATAAGATACATAGATGAATACATTCCGAAGTTATAAATACATCAACACTTGCAAGTTTAAAAATTATAAATATTAGCAATCTACAAAGGACTGTACAATATTAAATAAATAATTTAAACAATATTTAGTCATTAACCATGTACTTACGTTCCTGAGGTAATCATAGATCCACCTAGGGGGACATCACTCATATCAATGTCTCCTGCATCCTATTCAAAATTTGGTTCCTGCAACTTCAAAAAATGTAAAAATTATATCATTTAACAAATTAATGAACTAACATGTATTGAAAAAATGATACATATTAACAAAATGACACATGTTGAAATATTACCTTGATGTTGGTTGTTGTTTCCTTGGATATGACAACACTCGATACACTACCACCCCCCTTAGAAGAATCAAGATACTGTAAGATTAAAAATTACATATATTAATATTTTTTTTTAATATGTGTACAATATGGAAAAATTAAACTGAAGAACAATAGAGTTTTCACAATGTTCTTACCTGACCACCATTCATCGTACAGGTACCATGTCTTGGTCAACGACCATTACAGTCTTGACCACACGTCATGCACACATGTGGCTCGATTTGGGGATCATGGGATTTGAGTCTATTCCCACCAATAGATGGTCCTCTACCATCGAAATATGGTGGTTGTACCCCATCAGAGGAAGAGGGGAATCCTTGGTCAATAGTTGTGGTGTGGTGAGAAATCATCTTAGATAGCGTTAGGAATGCCTCTCGTGTCTCGGGAATAATATCATGAGAAGGAGGGATGTCTAGCCTCAGTAGTTGGACACGGGGTGGAGGTATATGTCGATCAACATCTTTATTCCTATAATTGGGATGGTTTTGGGGAATCCCCCTACCAGCGCCTTAGAACATGTCAAAATAGTTGACATGTGTTCCCATCACAAACTCTTCATAAAGTTTCTAGAGGAAGTATAGAAGTACTTCCTTATTGTTTTGCATGGGAATATAAAAAACCATGTACCATCTATCCATACAATGGTGTCTAATTGGTTGACAGATGCACCACTCAATGCAAATATGTGGTATGCTAGTCTCTGGAATGTCATCTGTCCCAAGAACTCTAAATTGTGAATATATATTCTCTTTGTAGTTTTTGAGCTTCTTAATCTCATTGTATCTCAATCTATCAACATTTTCTTGTCATTTTGTCTCTCTGTACAATGATATATTGTTATACAAAGCATCATTGGATCTGTTCATAGTATCCATCATGGTGAGTAATGATGCTGATAAGGAGTGGCGAAGTTCAACTATACCCCTCCATGTAGAACCAATATCTCTCAAATTACCAATAAATCTCAAAATATCTGCATTATGGTCCAATGCAGTAGCCACTGCAATCATAAATACAAAAAAATTATCATTAGAAAATTACACATGGTATAATGACATCTCTGAGCAATGAAAAGCGTAAAACTAATGTATCAAAAATAACAACATAAACTATTTATAATTTAAATTTCAAAATTGATCTTGAATTTTACACTAAAGAATAAACATTTAACATCTTTTCATTTTAAATTTAAGTCATAAATTTGTATTAATTCCAATTTCCAGATGTGAGCATTAAATGGCATATGTGCATATGTTGATTGTGAAGCTCCTCTACCTTATTTTAAGGCTTGGATTATGAAGTTTCATCGAAACTGTGAGGTGTCGACTAATTCCCTTGGAGGACCAACTCCCAGTTTGCGGGTAGAGGCAAGGGCCAAAGCGTAGAGGAGGTGGTAGAAGGTGCTATTGGTGAATAAAATACCAATGTATGCAAGGATTTTGATAGATATGTAATTATTTGTTGTAGCGTGATATTTTATGGATTCCATAGTCCATTTAGCATCTTTGTTTATATGTAATTTGGGGAATCTATGGATTCCACTTGATGTTATTTTAGTTGTATGCACTCTTTCTATATACCCATGAGAGAATTTGCATATTTGTGTATAGTGGCTTCTAGGGTTGCAAGGTTTCCATTGGATTCTATCATTTATAATAGTATGTGATTGGCATGTAATAAAACACATCAACCTTCCTTTGTATCTTGATGTTGGTAGAGCCTATTGTTGAACTCCGTTATCTTGACCTTAACCAAAATGTACCCTTCAGTCAGGGTAAAATATTTGTTAAGCATGGGAAGCTTCTATACCTTATTTTAACAATTGGATTTAAAGGAAGTTTCATCAAAAATATAAGGTGTTGATTAATGTTCTTAGACAAATAGCTTAGATATTCGGGTAGAGGAAAGGGATTTAACGTGTTTATTTATGTATTTTGGGGAAGATATGAATCCTACTTTAATTTTTTTTAGTTGTATGCAACCTTGCAATATACTTGAGAAACTTTGCATATTTGTGAATTTTGGTTTGGATTCACAAGGGTGCTTGTGAATATATATATATATATATATATATGGAAATAGTGAAATTGATTTGGATTTTATGAGTAAATTGGGGTTTTGGTTTCCATCGGGGATGTAAACTTATTTTGGGGCATAGAAAATAAAAAATATTTGGTTTCAATTCATATTAGTATGCACAAATTATTGAAAATAAGGAAACTAGTATGACAAGATTTGGTGTAAATACCTCACAATGAAGAGATTGATCCCCAAGGTAGAATTTTTTGTCTTTATCACCCAAATCACATTCACCCTTGCTTGTTTTGGTCGGCCCGAAGACGTCGCGGTTCGTTGTTGTGGAGAAAATGACGGGCACAACCTGTTTTAAGCATAACTCATATTTTACAAAATGTGTGTGTGTTTTTAGACACTATAACATGTGCATGTTTTAGAGAAACATAGCACGCATGCTTTTTATTTAACTATCCTAATTGGAAAGAATCTTGGAAGACTTGGGACTATTCTTGGCAAGGTCGACATTGCTTGGGATGATTTATGATTTATGGATCTTGAATCATTGGCTTCAATCTACCATTGCATCTAAAATCCCCCTCAACATTGTGTGCTCACCCTCCAATGATATCAGCATTGCATTGTCAAGCCGATGGTCTTGTAACAAATCAATATTTGACCTCCTGTCTCTATTGAATTAAAAATATTATGCTCCTTGAATGCAATAGTTCTCTCAACTTCACTCTTCAAAATTTGGTGATTGGTGATACTTTGTTGTGGTGTCGATGCCACTAAAACAAATGGGTATTGATGATGTGATCCCACATATCTCGATGAGTACCAATTAGCATTCACCCTATCCTTTAATTTAGTTTCAACACCAACTTTTGAAGAAAACTTTGAAAGGCTCCACTTCACACTCTCAAGATGTGACTTCCTCCACACCTTTTCCTCATAAAGATCCCAATATTTTGTTGAATTCTAAATCCACAACCTCACCAATGACAATATATATTTCAGTTTGGAAGGACTTCAACATTTGATTTGAATATAAGATTGTTTTCAACACCATTTGGCTTCGATTCCAATTTGATCTCAACACAATGAATAACTCTAGCAATTTCAAACAAATAATGATACACTATGCCACTATGAGTTTATGAGTTTCTTTCTCTTTTGCTTCAAACTGCATAGGATCGACCCCAAAATGTATGCATCCTTTCTATGACGTTTGGAAACATAAAATTTTTAATCGAAGATAGAATACTTTTGTGCATCTACTTATTCTTTGTGCTAAAATTGCGAGAGAAGTTTCTAATAATCAATGAAATCAAGGAAAACATTCATAGATTGGGACTGATTTAGAAGCCTTATAGACACCGTCTTCCACATCACATACCCCTTTGTTTGGGGTGCAGTGGTAAGAGGGATTGGTCCTGGATAATAGTCGAGTAATTCCAATAAGAAATGAATCCCATAAGGGGAAAATATGGTTTTAAGGTGAGATAAGGGTTTAAATATGTCCTAAGCACAAGTAGCATGAGATACCAACGCACAAATTAACCAACACGTAGAGATGAGACGACAAGGACTCCTTCATACCCATTGACAAAAATTCAAACCACTAAGAAGACATTGTGATGCTTTAACACCTTGTGCATGAACCATAATTCCTAAAAGAACATCTTATGCCCTAAGTATCTAGGTTTTTGTGCCATGAGCATCACCGAGACAACCATATCCATCCAACCAACCACAACCATCCAATAACAATATATTTTTATGTTTTTCCACATGGTGTGCGATATTTAAGCCTACACAAATGGGAAAATTATGGAGAATTGTGGACAATACTCTCACAGCCACACTTTGCAAGCACTCTTGACTTGCCAAAGCTTGTGTGCGGCACTGCCAGGAAGACTGCTTGAGGGATTTCCCACCCAAGTGCCTAGCCTGTAGACTATGCCTTAACCTGCAGAACTATTTTTATCTTTTTAACTTTAACTGTTATACTGTTTACTTAGTCTCATTAGCCTTTCCGGCACATTAAACACTTAGCCAAAAACTAGTAAAATGCAGCACTAAGTAAAACACAGTATGCAGAGAATAATGGTGGGTTTCCCAACTTGGTAGAGCCCTTTAAACTTGTATAAAAATGGAACAGTATTACATAAACGGAGTTTCCTAAGGCAGAGATCCTGGTGCATGCTCAACCAACTACTACACCCAGAAAATACAAGAGATACAAAAATTTAAAAGGATGTCTCTTTTCCAAAGACGCCCAACCTCCTCTGCCTCTCCTTAGCGATGTCGCAGACCTCTGTGTAGTTCTATTCTGCTCCCTTTGAAAAACCAGCGACTTGATCCTCCTTGATCAATCAACTCTTGGATGATCTCTTGGCTCCTCTTGGATGATTTGAAATGACTTGCACTTCATTTACTTATATCCTTCTAGGTGTCTTGCCCATGTCAAATTTCCATCTTGCTTACCGCACAAGTCACCCCTTGCTGGTTCACCAAGTCAACATCAAAACACACTTGTCCCACTTAATCGTTTCCTTGATGTCACCGCACCAAGGTTCACTTTGACTTAGGCGTTCACGGGTCCACTTGCCGAAGCCTCTAGAGTGTCACGCGCACACTTTGTTGGTGAGCCTCGCACCCATTTACTTTGACTGAAGTGCCCATCTCTTTGACCGCCATTCGTCGCTAACTATGTCGTCGTGCATGCATTCCCGTCGCTCAACTGCCGTCGTCCACAAACCCGTCGGTTTACTTACCAAAACACTCTTTTGTCGGAGCGCCCAACTGTCCGCACATCTGTCTGTGCACACAATTGGGTCGCGCGCCCACACCTAGGGTCGCATGCCTATTTTACCAAATGTATTCACAAGCTTGCTTCACCATCTATGCGTTCAAGGGTTGCTCACCTCAAAGGGATCATGCGCCCATTACCAATGTCATATTTTCCAAGGGGTGTTCGTGCCAAGTCACATGGGCACTGACCTTGCGGTGCACCACATTCCCGACCTCCGTGCCAGTGGTGAATGTGGGCACTTGCTATCTTTTCCAAGCAAGAGAGCAACTCCATGCCGGACTGTCATGTCCACAACACCTTACCTAAGTGTGCCGCCACTTAGGTGTGCTGAAAAATGTGGTCATGACAGCCTCCCCCACTTAAAATTGTTGCTGTCCTGACAACGTAAACTGCTGTAACCTCTGCGTGAATTAAAGCCACACTGTCTCAACATATGAGCTGTTCAAAACTCAACCACAGTACCGCTTTCTTGACCACCTACTTCCAACCTGTGCTCCATGCCTTCCTTCTTGTTTTTGTTTGCTGTGCACCTCAATGATAAACTGGCTAGGTAGCTAATCCAACCGTGCGTTCATCACTTAAGACAAACTTCCCCATTCTGGAATCATGTTGCCAGCTTTCTTCTTTCAGTGTCCACAAGCCTCCTACACTTTACCTTGTTTACCTTGGCGAAAAATAGTCTTTTAGGCCACCTTGCCAAAGGTGCCTAGGTCCTCACCATCATCCCCAAAGACGGTGAGCCCAACCACTGCTAGATCAAGTGAAAATACATGGGTGGTGCCATAGGCCTCCGCTGCCCGTATCTTCCAAACCAAACTATCTAAAGTTGACTGCATCGATGCTGGCACTAAGCTCTTTCAATCGAGCCCAATACTATGCAAACCCGACACCATCAGTCATCCAAGTACTCATATCTGCCGTAAGCTCTATGCGGTCATCTAAGCCAACCGAAGACACCATCTTTGTTTGCTGCGACCTCTTCTTGGCCCGCTTCTTGGTTGCTTTACTTGTCCCTTCAAATGTCTTTCTTTCCTTGTCATTGCACGTCTCCAAGCATGCCAACATTTTCTGTTCTTGAAGAATGCATAACTCTACCACAACTTCCTTAGCCATGGTTTCCTTAGCCACTTCTTCTTTTACCGGTTCCAACAACCGCTTGTTTTCCAAGTGAGCAAGTACCGCATCAACTTCTCCCGGTTGGCAGCCAACCTGCTACAACCGCTCTTGTGTCAACTCTTTTTCCGGAATGCCTATGGCATGGATGCAAAATGCCACTATGTCCTCCGCATCACGGGGTGGATCAACTTCTCTGGTGCTTTCTCCATCCAAGACTTCTTCCAAAATCTGTGTTTCTACTTAAACTTGCATTTCTGCCGCAACTTGCGTTTCCTCCACAACCTGCGTTTCCACTAGAACCTGTGCTTTGTCTAACACCTCCTCATGTGACTCTGCCTCAAGGTTCTTTTCAACCGAAGTGTCACTGCCCAATCTGCTGCACAACATCTCCAATGTGCCTTCATTGGAAACCTTTGTACCCAACTGTTCCTTCTCATGCTGCCGCAAAAGATCCTCTGAAATGCACAAGGCATCAATCTCCTCATAGATCGAAGACATGCGTTTTTCCAACGCTGCTAACCTTCCTGTTGCGGATAGATCAGCCTTTACCACAATGCTTGGCTTGATGTTCTTTGCCGAAACCGTTTTCTTCCGTATGATTTGCTGCGGCAAGTGCTTACACTTACCTGGGTCTTCAAAAATCTATACCGACGTCACCTGCGGCTTGTATCCCAGTCTGATTTTCTGTGTCATAGGTAAGCTCCACGTTCCGTCCTTTTCTAAGAACACCATCCGTCCAGCATGCGAAACTGGCACTGCCTTGGCCAAACGAAGAAAGTCCTGTCCCAAGATCAAAGAGTGATCATCTAATGGAATGAATTTCAAGTCCATCTTGCCGTGCCACCTTCCAAATCTAATAGGTGCTGTGCATATCTTCCATGTCACATCTTTTACCATAGAGTTCACTCCCTTGAACTTTTCTTGGCTACTTTCCATGTCACTGTGAAGGGACCCCGCAATCTTCCTGCTCACCAAACTGTGAGATGAACCAGTGTCAACCAACGCAGAAACCCTTAGGCCACTCATCGTCGTTTCCACGAAGTCCAAACCTTGTTGTACAACACTTTGCCAATCTGCGTTACAAACCTTGGCCGCTTTGATAAGGCAATCTTCAATTACCTTTACTGTCTCAGAAATATCATTTGAAGGTGCCTCTTCTAGCACTCTCATTGCTGTTAACCTTGTTGTAGAACCCTATCCCGCAACATCCCCTGCCCTAAATGGACAATCTCTTACGTAGTGGTTCTGTGCGCAACGATAACACGCAACCTTCTTCTTTTTTGATTTTTATGTTTTCTCTTGTCTTGGCCGTCCCTGAGTGCCTTCTGACTTAGCTTTACTTTGAGTAGCTTGTGACCATCGTTCTTCTTGCTTCCTTTCATTTTGAAGCATTTCCTAAAGAACTCGTCCCACTTCTCGAATGCTACTCGTCGTCTCTTTCAATGTGGCTGATACTTGTTCACATCCTGCTACAAACGTTTCACTCAGCTTTGCAACTGAATCGTTGTTCTTCCCTTCGATCAAAACTCCTGTAATCTCTCCAAGCGGTTTCAACGCTTGCAAGAATTTCTGCACAATTGTTTCCTTCTTGCCAAAGTCTGCCATCTAGCCGACTCGTTTCTGTTGCTGCGGATCCGTAGACTCAAACTATTGTTGAATCCAACCTTGACATCAAGCCACCTACTTGTCCGCCAAACACTTTTCTAAGTGTTGCAGTTGTCGCATTCCCACAGCGCACAACTTTCCTGAGTCAATCTGCTTAAACAGGCGTTCACCGAACCCACCACTTCTGGATCACCTGCGGAACACACCCACCTTGGCGCACTTCCGTTTTCTTGAGCGCACTTCAAAAACTGGTGCTTTTCATTTTTTTTCCGAACTGCACCTCCTCGTACTGCTGCGGTTGGCTGAGCGCACGCTTCCCTGAAGCACACATTTATAGCTTATCTGGAGCGCTCGTCCTGAGCGCGCAGCTCTGCGGCTGCGGAGCGCTTTTCACCTGAGCGCCCGGCTCCTTTTACGGAGCGCACAACTTCCTGCTACGGTACACGCAGTTTCTGGGCGTGTGTCTTCTATCTGCGGAGTGCTCAACTGCGAAGCACCCACCATTGCGATGCGACCGTCTACGAAGCACCTGAGCATTGGCACGCTTCGGGCTGTGGTGTGACCGTCAATGTAGCACACTGTCTACGGAACGCCCGCCTCTGCGGCACGTTCTGTCTATGGTGTGCTCGCTACTGCGGAGCGCCTATCGATAGATGTCTGAACTGCGGAGCGATCGCCTCCTCGCGGAGCATCCCTCTACAGAGCATCTGAACTGCGGACACCTGTCCAAGCCTGTAGAGCGGAACTAAAAATTTCCTCGCTGCAACCACCTGTCGCACGAACTCCTTCAAGATTTGGCTCTGATACCAACTACTTTCCAAGCAGTGGTGAAGAGAAAACACTGCTACAAATCAACTCTGATACCACCTATCATAGCCACACTTCGCAAGTGCTCTTGACTCACCAAAGGTGGTGTGCGGCAATGCCAGGAAGACTGCTTGAGGGATTACCCGCCCAAGTACCTAGCCTGCAGACTACGCCTTAGCTTGCGGAACTATTTTTATCTTTTTAACTTTAACTATTATACTGTTTACTTAGTCTCATTAGCCTTGCCGGCACATTCAACACTTAGCCAAAAACCAGTAAAACGTAGCACTAAGAAAAACACAGTATACAGAGAATAATTGTGGGTTTCCCAACTTGGCAGAGCCCTTTAAACTTGTATAAAAATGGAACAGTATTACATAAATGGAGTTTCCCAAGGCAGAGCTCTTGGTGCACGTTCAACCAGCTCCTACACCCATAAAATATAAGAGATCCAAAAATGTAAAAGGTTGTCTCTTTGCCAAAGACGCCCAGCCTCCTCTTCCTCTCCTCAACGATGCCACAGACCTCTGTGTAGTTCTGTTCTGTTCCCTTTGAAAAAACAGTGACTTGATCCTCCTTGATCAATCACTTCTTGGATGATCTCTTGGATCCTCTTGGATTATTTGAAATGACTTGCGCTTCATTTACTTATATCCTTCTAGGTGTCTTGCCCATTTCAACTTGCCATCTTGATTACTACACAAGTCAACCCTTGCCGGTTCACCAAGTCAACATCAAAACACACTTGTCCCACTTAACCGTTTCGTTGATGTCACTGCACTAAGGTTCACTTTGACTTAGGCATTCATGGGTCCACTTGCCGAAGCCTCTAGAGTGTCGTGCACACACTTTGCCAGTGAGCCGCGTGCCCCTTTACTTTGACTGAAGTGCCCATCTCTTTGACCGCCATTCGTCGCTAAATGTACCATCATGCATGTGCTCCCATCGCCCAACTGTCGTCGTCTGCACACCCATCGGTTTAATTACCAAAACGCTCTTTTGCCGTAGTGCCCAACTGTCCACACATCTGTCCGTCCGCACCTTCGTCCGCACATCTGTCCATCTGCACACTTGGGTCGCTCGCCCACACCTAGGGTCGCGCAACTGTTTTACCAAATCCTTTCACAAGCTTGCTTTCCCATCCGCACATTCAAGGGTCACGCGTCTCAAAGGGGTCGCGCACCCATCACCAATGTCATCTTTGCCAAGGGGAACCCGTTCCAAGTCACGTGGGCGCTGACCTTGGGGCGCGCCACATTCCGAACCTCCATGCCGGTGGTGAATGTGGGCGCTTGCTATGTTTGCCAAGCGAGAGCACAACTCCATGCCGAACTATCATGTCCATGACACCTTGCCTAAGTGTGCCACCACTTAGGTGTGCTGAAAAACATGGTTGTGACAAATACATTAACAATCAAACGGTCACTATATTACAAAGGAAGCAATTTGAGTCAGACATCTGAAGCCCGGTCAGACCCTCACCTTCTTTGGACACGCACTTATTCAACCCTACAAATTATTTGAAACTTTAAACCGACCATTTGAACGTTAACTAACTCATGCCACAGTAGCGTGTTCATAGACGATCCATAATATTTGATATGTATATTCCGTCCCGTGTCCTCTACGAACGAAGACTCGCTCCATGGACCAGACTTCACTTCAATGTTCAGAATATTCAATCATAATTTCAAACTTTCAAATATGAAAACTTTGGTCCGACTCAGCTCCTTCCAGTCTCTGTTTTGTATTTATAGACGATCCCTGCCACTGAGTATTGCATATTGTATGCATGAAATTATTCGCAACTTCATGTGCAAGTGCAAACCAGTCATACATCCCGTTTTCATTATTTCCATATATATATCCATTATCGATCATTGCGTCCTAGATTCATTCTCTATATATTATATTGTATTACAGGCTTCCATAAGACTCAAAAATGATGAAAATGAAAACCAATGTGTCTCTTCTTGTGGCTGCTGCTCTTATGATTGCATTGTTGTTTAAGGAGGTCCCAATACTTATGGTTGTTGTTGCTCCTTCGGAATCTCAACCCAACCCTAATGTTCCAACTCCTCCGCCAAAGCCACAGAAGAGCAGTAAAGTTGATTCTTCCGTTGAGGCGTGGGAAGCAAGAGGAATACAATCAATTAAAGCTGATAGTACTCCTGGATCTCAATACAACCATAATGTTCCAACTTCTCCGCCTAAGCTACAGAAAAGCAGTAACGTTCATTCTTCCGTTGAGGTGTCGGCAGTAGGAGGAGGGAGGAAATCAGTTAAAGCTGATAGTACTCCCGGATCTCAACCCAACCCAAATGTTCCAAATCCTGCTCAGAAACATAGTACTGTTCATTCTTCCATTGGAGCATCGGCAACAAAATGAGGATATAGTAGCTGTCCTACGTCAAGTCAATGTAACTCCCATGTCCCAACTCCCGAATGTTGCACTCGACGATCAAAGAAGGAGCAGCAAGTGAGAGTCAATGCAGACAAGGAGGAGGGGTTAATTAGGGATTATAATAAGGCTTCCATGAATGCCAGAAAGCACACACCAGTGGATCATACTTATTATTATTAAATCTCCCAAGAACTTAATTGCCTCTTGAACCAGAAACCATCTCAAACACATGCTTTCTTTTTAATAATGAAATAGGATTTCAAAGTTCAACTTATTCTTTTACAAGAACAATAAAGATGTTTCTTGTACACAACACAGCTAGTATTTCTTCTGTGCAGCCATGATACTGTAATAGGATTTCAAAATATTCATTTACATTAATAAAAAGAAATATAGATATTCATTCATCAATTAAAATGAGTCAAAAATGGGAAAATGGGAAGATAGTGGCCATTTGCTGCTATGCTTTTTCTTAATGCAATGATGCAGGTTTCCAAATGGTTTTACATACCGTATATTTGGTATTGAAGCAGTCAGTCATGCATTAAAATGAGTCAGAAATGAGAGATAGTGGTCGTTTGCTTGTATGGTTTTTCTTATTGTAATGATGTAGGTTTCCAAATGGTTTTACATATGGTATATTTGGTACTAACAACAACCACATTAAATTAATTAATGTGTCTGAATACGCGGATAGGCATAAATTTAAGCACATACTATAGGGAAAAACATTAATATAAAAAGTATGTGGCTAAATTTTAATTAATTTAATGTGGTTGTTGCTAGTTACTGGTGGGCCCATAGGCATATCTCCAAAATAATAATAAATTATTATGCTACAATTAATTATTATACTTTTACTTTTTATTATTAATATTGATAAATTAATATTTTAATTGATTATAATATAATAATTATTTAATTATTTAAATATTATTATTAAATAAATACTATTAATTATAATCAAATCCAAATATAAATACATTATTAATTAATTAATTAATTTGTCACAATAATATTATATATCATAACACTTAGGGTTAGATCGTAATGCATATTAGATATAACCATTAGATTACTTTATAGATTGTGATAAGTTGAATGATGAGCATTTCATCATGGTTAATATTTGATTTAACAAAGACTATGGTTGTATACAGACATGTTTTTTCATTTGAATGATTATGATGCCCCAAAAAACTTTTGAGATATAAATAACAACATAAAATGTATTTATGTTTTTAAATAAAAATATAAACTCTAAATAAAAATTATTAATTATTAATTAATTAATATTATCAAAATATAAACTATAAAACAATTTCTTTTATAATCGATTATAGTTATTTAATAGTTATTTAATGATAAGCAATATATTTAGTTGTAAAAATCTAAAATCCAAACCATTTATTTATTAATCAAAATTATTAACTATTATTAATATATATGATATTAATTGAACTTATAAAAAAAATCATAATTAATTATAAATAATATAGTTCAATTATATATATATATTGATGTTATATAGTGATATTGACAATTAACATGTTGATAAAAAGAATAAAAAAAAAATTATTATAATAATTAAACATCCAAAGACACATTACTAATGTGTCACATCTTGGGCATTGTCACAATGTAACATAACCCTAGACAAATATCAGAATGTGACATAACCTTTGACGAATGTCGCTAATGTAACATAAACTATGTTAAACGTCAAAATGCGACATAACGCTTATTAAACATCCACTATCACATTACTAATGTGTCACATCTTTGGTTGTGTTGACATATACCAACCAAACACTGTAATAAACCATGGCTTAACCTCGTAATGTGATATAACCCTTGATAATGTCACAGTGAAATGTAAACCTTGGAAAACAGCACAATGCAGCATACATTCTACATTACTATGTAAAATGTGGATGGTTTAAACCATATCTTTTGTGAAATGACCATATATATATCAAGAAAATTCTTAGAGAAATTTTCTAAACATCTAAAGACACATTATTAACGTCGTAATGAAATGTAAACCTTGATAAACATCATAATGCGACATAACATTCTACATTACTATGTAGAATGTGGATGGTTTAAACCATTTCTTTTGTCAAATGACTATATATATATCAAGAAAATTCTTGAAGAAATTTTCCAAACATCCAAAGAGACATTATTAATGTGTCAAATATTGGGCATTATCGCAATGTGACATAACCCTTGAAAAATATCACAATGTGACACAACCCTTAATGAATGTCGCTAATATAACATAACATGTGATCAATGTCACAATGCGACATAAAGCTTATTAAGCGCCCACTATCACATTATTAATGTGTCACATCTCACATCTCTCGTTGTGTTGACATATACCAACCAAACACTGTAAGAAACCATGGCTTAACGTCGTAATGTGATATAACACTCGATAACGTCGTAGTGAAAGATAAACCTTGATAAACATCACAATGCGACATAACATTCTACATTACTATGTAGAATGTGGATGGTTTAAACCATTTCTTTTGTCAAACAACTATATAGTGGCCGTTTGGTGGTATGGTTTTTCTTATTGTAATGATGTCGGTTTCCAAATGGTTTTACATATGGTATATTTGGTATTAAACTAGCAACAACCATATTAAATTAATTAATGTGTCTGAATATATCGATAGGCATAAATTTAAGCAGATACTATAGGGAAAAACATCAATATAAAAAGTACATGCCTAAATTTACACCTATTGACGTATTTGACACATTAATTAATTTAATGTGGTTGTTGCTAGTATTGGGTGGGGCCATAGACATATCTCCAAGATAATAATAAATGTTTATGCTACAATTAATTATTATACTTTTATTTTTCATTATTAATATTGATAAATTACGATTTTAATTGATTATAATATACTAATTATTTAAATATTATTATTAAATAAATACTATTAATTATAATCAAATCCAAATATAAATACATTATTAATTAATTAATTAATGTCTCACAATAATATTATATATCCTAACACTTAGGGTTATATCGTAATGCATAGGAGACATAACCATTAGATTACTTTATAGATTGTGATAAGTTGAATGATGAGCATTTGATTATTTTTAATTCATGGTTAACATTTGATTTAACAAAGACTATGGTTGTATATAGAGATGCTTTTTCATTTGAATAATGATGATGCCCAAAAAAACCTTTGAGATAAAAAATAACAACATAAAACGTATTTATGTTTTAAAATAAAAATATAAACTCTAAATAAAAATTATTAATTATTAATTAATTAATATTATCAAAATATAAACTATAAAACAATTTCTATTATAATCGATTATAGTTATTTAATGATAAGCAATCTATTTAGTTGTAAAAATCTAAAATCCAAACTATTTATTTATTAATCAAAATTATTAACTATTATTAATATATATGATATTAAGTGAACTTATAAAAAAATTATACTTAATTATAAATAATATAGTTCAATTTTATA
>LPNX011183452.1:137514-152737 GCA_001517045.1 Pseudotsuga menziesii
GACATGCAAAGACACATTACTAATGTGTCACATCTTGGGCATTGTCATAATGTGACATAACCCTAGACAAATATCATAATGTGACATAACCATTGATGAATGTCGTTAATGTAACATAAACTGTGTTAAACGTCACAATGCGACATAACACTTATTAAACATCCACTATCACATTATTAATGTGTCACATCTTTGGTTGTGTTGACATATACCAACCAAACACTGTAATAAACCATGGCTTAATGTTGTAATGTGATATAACCCTTGATAACATTGCAGTGAAATGTAAACCTTGAAAAACATCACAATGCAACATACATTCTACATTACTATGTAGAATGTGGACGGTTTAAACCATTTCTTTTGTCAAACAACTATATATATATATCAAGAAAATTCTTAGAGAAATTTTCTAAACATCCAAAGACACATTATTAACGTCATAGTGAAACGTAAATCTTGATAAACATCACAATGCGACATAACATTCTACATTACTATGTAGAATGTGGATGGTTTAAACGATTTTTTTTTCAAAGGACTATATATATATATATATATATATAAAGAAAATTCTTGAAGAAATTTTCTAAACATCCAAAGAGACATTATTAATGTGTCAAATATTGGACATTATCGTAATGTGACATAACCCTTGACAAATATCACAATGTGACACAACCCTTGATGAATGTTGCTAATGTAACATAACATGTGATAAACGTCACAATGCGACACAAAACTTATTAAATGCCCACTATCACATTATTAATGTGTCATATCTCACATCTTTGGTTGTGTTGACATATACCAACCAAACACTGTAACAAACCATGGCTTAACGTCGTAATGTGATATAACACTCGATAACGTCACACTAGAACATAAACCTTGATAAACATCACAATAAGACATAACATTCTACATTACTATGTAGAATGTGGATGGTTTAAACCATTTATTTTATCAAATGACTATATATATATATATATATATATATATATATATATATATATATATCAAGAAAATTCTAATTCTTAAAAAAAATTTCTAAACATCCAAAGACACATGATTAATATGTCACATATTGGGAATTATCGCAATGTGACATAACCCTTGACAAATATCACAATGTGACATAACCCTTGATGAATGTCACGAATGTACAAAACCTATGATAAACGTCACAATGCATCATAACGCTTATTAAACACCCACTATCACATTATTAATGTGTCACATCTTTGTTTTTGTTGACATATACCAACCAAACACTTTAATAAACCATGGATTAACGTCATAATATGATATAATCCTTGATAATGTCGCAATGAAACATAAACCTTAATAAACATCACAATGTAACATAATGTAACAGAACCTGTGATAAACGTCACAATGCGTCATAACGCTTATTAAACGCCCACTATCACATTATTAATGTGTCACATCTATGGTTGCGTTGACATATACCAAGCAAACACTGTAACAAACCATGGCTTAACGTCGTAATATGATATAACCCTTGATAACGTTGCAGTGAAACATAAACCTTGATAAACACCACAATGTGGCATAACGTTCTACATTACTATGTAAAATGTGGATAGTTTAAACCATTTCTTTTGTCAAATGACTATATGTGTGTGTGTGTGTGTGTAAAGAAAATTCTTCAAGAAATTTTCTAAACATCCTCTAAGGAATGTCGCAATGTTATTTAATAAATAATATAATTTATTTATTACCATGTTATTTAATTAACATAAAACATTAACTTAAACATAATATAGTTTGGAGATATTTATTAATATTAATAAACAATCCATGTAGTGAAAACGTTTTTCTTATTTATTATAAATCATTATAATATTTTACATTATAATAAAATAGTAATAATGATGATTGGTTAAGTTTAATTAATATTAGGAAATGTAATAATTATGTTTTTAATATTGATTATAATATATTATAATATTTTATATGATAATAAAATAGTAATAATAAGGGTTCGTTATGTGTAATTAATGTTTTATTACATAATAATATTATTATTTATAATATTTTATTTCAGATGTTAATAAAATAATGATAATATTAGTTAAGTAAGTGTAATTAAATAATAATTTTATAATATTTTTATTTAAGTATACTCATAATAATTTTAATGCCACTATATTACAGTATGTCAAAATATGGTTATTGGTCAAAATATTGATGTGAAACTAATAGAATATTGTATTTAATTTAAACAATTGTATTAAAGTAAACATAAAATAACGAGCTTATTTTTATGAAAATAGAAATATTTTATTATTATATTTTATTAAATATGCTAATTAACAAGAAAGTATTTAATTCACATGTTATAAACAATTGTAATAAAGTATATCATCACAAATTCATAATGTAACCTAGCCATAACATTACATAACATATTATTGATGCACAAAGTCAAGATATGTTATTTATTATTAGAATGTAGATGATCAACATCACAATGTGACACAACCAATGTTTTTATCTATAGTATGTATTGTGTCACCAAACATACGAAGATGTGACATCAAATTATGAGCCAAATTGTGACAATGTGACATACCCTTTGTTTAATTTCATAATGTGACAAAGACATATTAATTTATTACTATTTGATATAAATCTCATATAGTTTGGAGATATTGATTAATATTAGGAAACAATTCAAGTAATAATAATGTTCTTCTCATTTATTATAATAGTTTATACTATCACATTATTAATGTGTCACATCTTTGGTTGTTTTAACATATACCAACCAAACACTATAACAAACCATGGATTAACGTCGCAATGTGATATATCACTTGATAACGTCACCATGAAATGTAAACCTTGATAAACATCACAATGCGACATAACATTCTACATTACTATGTAGAATGTGGACATTACCTGTGATAAATGTCACAATCCGACATAACTCTTTTTTAACACCCACTATCACATTATTAATGTGTCACATCTTTTATTGTTTTAACATATACCAACTAAAAACTATAATAAACCATGTCTTAGCATCATAATGTGATATAACACTTGATAATGTCGTAGTGAAATCTAAACCTTGATAAACATCACAATGCAGCATAACATTCTACATTACTATGTAGAATGTGGATGGTTTAAACCATTTATTTTGTCAAATGACATATATCAATAAAATTCTTCAAGAAATTTTTTAAAAATCCAAAGACACATTATTAATGTGTCACATCTTGGGCATTATCGCAATGTGACATAACCCTTGATGAATGTTGCTAACGTAACATAACCTATGATAAGCATGACAATGTGACATAACGCTTATTAAACGCCCACTATTGCATTATTAATGTGTCACATTTTTTGTTGTGTTGACATATACCAACCAAACACTGTAACAAACCATGGTTTAATGTCATAATGTGATATAACCCTTCATAACATCGCAGTGAAATGTAAACCTTGATAAACATCAGAATGCGACATAACATTCTACATTACTATGTAGAATGTGGATGGTTTAAACCATTTCTTTTGTGAAATGACATATATCAATAAAATTCTTCACGAAAATTTTTAAACATCTAAAGAAACATTATTAATGTCTCACATTTGGGGCATTATCGCAATGTGAAATAACCCTTGAAAAATATCACAATGTGACATAACCCTTGATGAATGTCGCTAATGTAACATAACCTGTGATAAATGTCACAATGCGACATGACACTTATTAAACATCCACTGTCACATTATTAATGTGTCACATTTTTGGTTATGTTGACATATATATACCAACCAAACAATGTAACAAACCATGGCTTAACGTCGTAATGTGATACAACCCTTGATAACGTCGCAGTGAAATGTAAACCTTAATAAACATCATAATGCGACATAACATTCTACATTACTATGTAGAATGTGGATGGTTTAAACCATTTCTTTTGTCAAATGACTATATATATTAATAAAATTCTTAAAGAATTTTTTTAAACATCGAAAGACACATTATTAATGTGTCACATCTTGGGCATTATCGCAATGTGACATAACCCTTGACAAATAACACAATGTTACATAACCCTTGATGAATGTTGCAAATGTAACATAAGCTTATTAAACGCCCACTATCACATTATTAATGTGTCACATCTTTGGTTGTGTTCACATATACCAACCAAACACTGTAACAAACCATGGCTTAACATCATAATGTGATATAACCCTTGATAACGTCGCTCTACATTACTATGTAGAATGTGGATGGTTTAAACCAGTTCGTTTGTCCAACATAATGCTTATTAAACGCCCACTATTGCATTATTAATGTGTCACATTTTTTGTTGTGTTGACATATACAAACCAAACACTGTAACAAGCCATGGTTTAACATCGTAATGTGATATAACCCTTCATAACGCCGCAGTGAAATGTAAACCTTGATCAACATCGCAATGCGACATGACATTCTACATTACCATGTAGAATGTGGATGGTTTAAACCATTTCTTTTGTCAAATGACATATATCAATAAAATTATTCAAGAAATTTTCTAAACATCCAAAGACACATTATTAACGTGTCACATTTGGGGCATTATCGCAATGTGAAATAACCCTTGACAAATATCACAATGTGACATAATCCTTGATGAATGTCTCTAATGTAACATAACCTGTGTTAAATGTCACAATGCAACATAACGCTTATTAAACACCCACTATCACATTATTAATGTGTCACACCTTTGGTTGTGTTGACATATATATACCAACCAAACACTGTAACAAACCATGGCTTAACGTCGTAATGTGATACAACCCTTGATAATGTCGCAGTGAAATGTAAATCTTGATAAACATCATAATGCGGCATAACATTCTGCATTACTATGCAGAATGTGGATGGTTTAAACCATTTCTTTTGTCAAACAACTATATATATAATTCTTAAAGAATTTTTTTGAACATCGAAAGACACATTATTAACGTGTCACATCTTGGGCAATATCGCAATGTGACATAACCCTTGACAAATATCACAAAGTGACATAACCCTTGATGAATGTTGCAAATGTAACATAAGCTTATTAAATGCCCACTATCACATTATTAATGTGTCACATCTTTGGTTGTGTTGAAATATACCAACCAAACATTGTAACAAACAATGGCTTAACGTCGTAATGTGATATAACCCTTGATAACGTTGCTCTACATTACTATGTAGAATGTGGATGGTTTAAACCATTTTGTTTGTCAAACGACTATATATATATATATATATATATAAGTCTCACAACATCGGAATATGACATTCTTGATGAATGTTACAATGATGGACATCAAAAGTCACATTATGAATGTGTTTTTCTAAACATCATTGAATGTCATATTATTAATGTGTCATATCTTGGGTATTGTTGAAATGTGACATAACCTTTCATGAGTGTCACAATATATAACCATATTTCCACACAACATTCTATGTTTTTCAAATTAATAATTTATGATTTTTTTTCAAATTTATAATTTGATTATTAACTCTCAACATGGTCAATAAAAGAGACCTAAAAATAAGGACCTAAATGAAGGTTATAACATTGGCTTATGATTGAGGATGCTAGTATAATTAGATTATTTTGAGTAAAATCTACTTGTGTCAAGGGATTGGGAATGATATTATAGGGAATAATATTGTTTGGCCCTAAATTGAGTCTTAGGGAATTTAGAGCCATGAACAATGTGTCACGGAATGATGCATAAGCTTGTACGGGTATCCATGACACTATGTATCTACATTTTTTCCTTGCATCCTTTGACATGGTCAATAAAGGACCCTTTAGCATCAATCCCTATAGGAATATTCTAGCCATCTAAGCCTAAGGAGGTGGATTCCACCAACCACACATGCCCGCTTGAGTGCCTATTAGCCTATAATTTAGGGTGTTGGTGACAATAAGTTGTTTCAAGTAGTATGTATGTGTCTAAAGTCCTTGGGAATGATATTCCAGGAAATAGGACCATGCCTTTGTCACTAATGAAATGGTCATGGCATTCAAATCCATGCACATTCCCTCAAAGCACCATGAAAGATTTTGTAGTGGTATCTATAGTGTTATGTGTTTGGATCTTGTGGCCTTAGACATGTTTAGTGGAGGAAACCTAAACCTTAGGCTCTAAAGGAATATTCTAG
The DNA here is from genome assembly GCA_001517045.1 of Pseudotsuga menziesii. Classification (NCBI taxonomy): domain Eukaryota; kingdom Viridiplantae; phylum Streptophyta; class Pinopsida; order Pinales; family Pinaceae; genus Pseudotsuga; species Pseudotsuga menziesii. Next base: position 143,735 of record LPNX011183452.1, read on the forward strand.
ACATATAAAACTAATTAGGCTTCCTTGAATGACCATGTCATAGAAAACATTTAAACTTTAAGAAAAGATTCCATTTCCAAATAAATTTTGACCACCATTTATGAGAGGTTGTGAATTTTGAGTCCAAAATTACATCATAGGACTATTAAATATGTACCTCACAAATGTATTGAAAACCAATAAATAATTATATATTGTTATAATCACTTAATTTATTACATTTTATTTTTTATATTATATTTATATATATTTAATATACTAGATTATTAAATTTTAAATAATAAGTTAAAACTAAATAAACAATAATAATATTTTAATATACATGTTTTAACTTTGTGGTAACTTTCCCACATTTTATAACCTAATTTTTATAAAAGTTATATAAATATAGTATATAGAAATGATGTTTATTATAAAGCTTATGTATATTAAAAGGGGTAAAATAATAACCTACTTATTATTAATATATTAATATAATGTACTTGATGAAGTTTTAGTAATGTATTTTTTTTAAATATAACTAACCTTTGTTTCCAGTTTGGTATGGACATTATAAAACCAATGACAAAACCATTTTCTTTGAAAATAAGGCACTACCTCCCATGCATAATATTAAGGATTATATTCCATGAACATTGTAAAAGGAGAAACATTATTTTTTCTCTTAACTCAAATAACTTTCTTCAATGCATAATATTAATCCATTGTAAAGGGATAGGGATTATACTCCATGAGCCAATGTAAAATCATTAGGATTTTTAAAATCAAAGTATTACCTTTGATCCATAATATTAATCCGTTCAAGTCACAAGACATGCTAATGTTACAAAGCGCACAATTTTTTTCAACGTTCTTTTTTGAATTCATGGCACCTGCAATATAGGCACGCTACTCCATTAACACCAGGGTTAGCCGGTTAATCAAAACAACATTGAACATTAAGTTCTTGGTTGCGTTTTCAACTATACAGTCCACTTGTAATTGAAATCCAGGGTGGTCCCGTTAATCAAAACAATAGTGAACATTAAGTTCTAGCTTGCATTGTCAACCATACAGTCCACTTGTAATTGATCGACGGGGAGGATTGAAAAAAATCAACAAGTCATAGTACTGCTATGGTAATAGATCCCGTGACTCTTAAATGAAGATAGCTATAGATTGCATGCAATTCCATATGTTTTATTTGTTAAAATATCTCTTCAAACACATATGCACAATTAAAATCAACAACATTTTCTTGGGTTGTAGATTACCTGTGTTATTTATCATTTAGTAGTTACGAGATTCGCCAAACATGGGTTCTTTCAATTCACTACAAGTGACATTGTATTTGGTTGTTTTATTTATAAAATGTATGAACAGAGGTGCTTGATTCTCATAGAGTATTAATGCATTCAACACATTATATCCACATTAAAAGGACAGAATATTAAATGACACAAGAAGAAACGAAAATGTATTTGATAAAAGACTGCGGCTTGATGATCAAATCAAATTATATACCAGTCATTTGCATCGCATATCCACATTGCACATCTTTGCAACTTAATCTACAATATTAACATCACACAATTGAATCTCATTTATACATAAAATCCTACAATATTTAAACAAAATCACCTTGTCAACTTTGAATTTGTTTTGTCCGGATTGTCCATTCTTAATTAATCATTTATGTTACAAGAAGACCACCAAATATCTTTTAAATTTATATTTGAAGTAGGATACCATCAAATTCGCCATGTGAAGTTCTCTTTCTCCATGTCTTTTCTTCTTTAGTGGATTCAGGGATCCTAAGAAAAGTAGCAAGGCCAATAGGAGAACCCTAATTCTCTCTTTCATTCTGGCACTCCGTGGAATCGACGCCCAATCAGTCGAACGACATAAGCTAATCAAGTGTGATAATGAATCCCATAACAAGTGCTTCATCATAGTCAAGCTGCAGTGTGCACTATCAGACGGAATACTTCTCCTTCAAGTGTCACTCCTGATCTCACTTGCTTTGGCTTCACTTGGAAATAAAAAATACTTTCACAACATTGTACTACCAAACTCAAAAAATAGTCAAAATATACAAGAAATCCAACTCACACAGAAAGGAATTAATGTGAAATAGACCTTTGTGACAACATCTCCAAAGCTGTTGTGAACAGTGAAGCAATGGTTGGCATAACATCCTTCAATATGCATGTAATCACAATGCAACTTTGACTTCCTTTGTTTATATGAAAAACCCAGGTAAACCTCTGCTAAATTCTTGGTGGGAAGTAGAGAAGACGACTTTCTCATCATAAATAATGGTTTTTGTGACTTCAGTAATTATCCCAAGAATCCCTTCCATTCATTGTGCAGACCCAATCTCTGTTGTAAGTTAACATACAATAAATAAATTTTAATGCTCTTTAGTAATCCATTGCAGAGATATTATTGTTCCTTACAGAAAGCGTAATGGAAACATTGAAAACACAAAGAGATATATGTATTTGCATACCTTTCGTCGCTGCAATGTGAGAAGAGGTATTCCTGTAGCATCCATGAGAACCACTTGGTGCATGGAATTGGAATGAATATAGTTGTCGACTTTGAACACGAGGTTCCCGCTCAGATCAAACATAGTGAAACCATCTCAGTTGAACATCAAATATTTCTTCCACACTGTGAGCGTTGTAGTGGATAACATGTAGAGCTTATCGTCAATGGATACAGGCAAATGAACTATATTGTTCTTGGCAGCCATATTTTGATCACTATACTGATTAACCGGAGTAGCCGGTGATGATTGAAATAACACAGAAGCAACTAGCAGAAATTATAGAAACACAAAGGTGAAAGAAGTTTATACAATATTTTGCCAGTTATCTCTATACTTCCTGTCGTTATCCATGCGTCACACAATACTACACGCAATGCACCATGTTTTGAGTAGCTGAGACACGTATGTTCCATGCGGTTAACAATTGCACACCATTGCTAGCTAAGTCGGTAACCGTTCCATCATGTCAAACTCCACGTATCCAAATTTCTTAATGGTCATCGCGAGTGGGATACTACTAACCATTCTTTAAACAATTTTTTAATTATCGGCTAGTTAAAAGATCACACGAAGAAATAGATCTTAGTCATACACTTGGCATGTTTGGGTGGATCTTGATGATCCGCTCGATGAAATCCATCCCCAAAATATCACATATATATGCCTATCGGCGTAATTAAACCAATTTCAATATAACATTAATGGGAAGTTTGTGTTATTTACATTACGTGATAAGTGAGTGGAGACGTGGTTTAATAGGCGGTTATATAAAGAGAAAGTGTGATTAGAGCAATAAAATATATTACCTTTAGATATTCAATTTTGAATTTTATAAAATAATATTTTTTAATAATTATAATTATTTTTATAAAAAAATAAGATTATAATTAAAAAGATAAATTAATATAACTCAATTTAAAGAATACTTTTATTATAATTATGTTTTTTTTTAATTACGGTCTTTTATATAATATTGTTCTTTTAATAAAAATTATTTAAAGTTTTCTAAAATTTCTTAATGTGTTAAGTTCTAAAACTTATAATATATTGTCATTAATTTTATAAAATTATAATTATAATTATTTTATAAATTAAAATTTAATATACTTATATAAAATCTTAAATTATTACAATATATCTAAAATCTAAACAAGAATTTTAAAAATTGTAATGCCCCGTATTTTGACTCCGGCATATTTATCACTCAGACTTATTACAGTGTATTTACTTATTATCTGTGGACTCGGCTATACTTCATAAACTATATTTTGGCATGTTATATGTGATTATTTACTAATGTTATGATGTTATCAGGATTATGCTTTGATTATGATATTATGATGTTATCATGCTTATATTATGCTTTGGTCATGAGGTTACAACGATTAACATGCGTATGTAGATGCTTTGATTATGATGTTATGATGATTATCATTTATATGAAATTATTGTGTTTATGTGATTATCATGCACTAGTCGTCATCAGATTCGTTTATTTCATAACAAAAACATATAGTTGATTGTAATCCTTGGTATGATGTGATATGTATGATGTGGTGCATGGGCACCCATCCATGATGCGATTTATTTTGTGATTTTATGTGATGAAAGGAAATAATGTTGATAATATGGACCAGCTATTGAATTAATATTGCTATGAATGCATGTTGCATAGTGCTAACCTGCAGGGTACAGGGGCTATGTGATAGCCAAGTGTGTGATGCAAAGTATAACTCAATACATATCTTGAAGAAGAGCCTTAATTGCCAAGTGATGGTGCGATGACACGTACCAATAAACTCGATAGCAACGTAGTATGGTTTGATGAGTATATACCCATTATGTTGAGAGGGATGGATGCATTTACCACCCTATGTCACTTTGATACCTGAGGCCGTGGGAGGGCAGTGCTGAGACACGCTCCCCAAGTTGTTGTGATGACAACGGTCAGATGCCTTCTAGGAGAGGCTAGGTCCGCTAGTTAGCCAATGCTACTGCTCTCAATTTCTATGTGGGGAGGTCAGTACAGCTGGCATCCACTTTGTAGTAGCAAAGGAAGGATAGGGAGGATGCGGACGTAGGTTAGAATGGTTTGACATATTAGTTAGTATTGTTGAGTGTTGTACATTTATGATACTGGATTAGTGATGGTAGGTTCCAATCTTAATTGACCGACTAATAAGAACATAACTATTAAATAACTCTGAATGTCAAAAGAAATCATATTATATCTGTATATTGGTCTTGTTGCGTGAAATATTATTTGTATCAGCTAGAATTTAGGGGTTTTTTGCTATAGTACATGTGCATCCTATGCATGTACTGGCCATGTATGCACACCTCACACATGCACGCTAGTATGAAATATTAATTGAAAAACATTAAATAGTTGGATGGGTTAACTAAGTAATTGTGATTTATTTAAACCTGTAAATGTACCTTAATTATAAAGAAATAAATGTGTGGGGGGAATTAAAACATAAACAGGTCGATGTTATCATTTGAATCAAGTAATAATAATACTACAATTTATTATTTATTGATTAATAATAACTATTGTTATTTTATTGTCATTATCTATTATTATTATTAGTTATTAGTGTTTATTATTAAGTACTTTTATTAAATTATTAATAGCATATACTAAATTACAATATTATTTTACCATTTTACCATTAGCATAAAACATTAAAACAAACAATATTGGGTAATGTATGACAATTGGGTATGTTTTAAATTTACACGTACAATTAAATAGGATAAGCACCTATTAAATTCCCACCATCTCATCCGAGGTGAAAAAATGTACAATTCAAGAAAGAAATTAAATGTGTACAAAGAATGTCTTAAAATCTGAACTAGTTGACTACCCAACAAAAGAACTAATTAATAAATATTATTTAAATATGGAGGAGGCGGTGGAAGAAGAAGGGCGGTGGAAGAAGAAAGGCGGTGGAAGAAAGGAGGGGAAGGAGGTATAAAGAGGGGGAATTGAATGGTTGAAAAGGGATTTTGATTGTGTTAGAATAATCAACCCATAGTATTTACCCACTTAGACATTATTTCATTTATTTTGTCTTATTTTCCTAGTCCATGAGTCCCACCATGTGCAAGTTGTCAATTGCCTATCCATAGAGGTCAAACTTGCCATTATTGACTCATGGAGCGCTTTGGAAAGTCCTGGGAACCAAATCTGCTTTATTCCTGGCCTCCTAGGCGCCCTTCTGCTTTTTCTACTTTGTTGACTGCTTTTCCAGTTTTTAAACCACATAAGGAAAGCTAGACTAGGTGAGGTGAACCTGTTTTATTCCCCTTTCATCCTCCACTCTTTCCTCCATGCAAAAGCATGTATGAGCTTCCATTTGACCACTCTTTAGCATTCCCATGCACCCTTGCTAATTCGTGGGGTCCTTGATAGATTTGGGATCAGCTTTTTACACCTATGGGGGATTTGCCTATTTTGGGTAAGCCTGCTTTATGCTAGATTTGGATGCTTCCTTATGCATTCTATTTGCTCATGTATTCTATATATTCAGCAGCCTATGTTATTACAGGGTTGGCTATTGTACACTCAGTTAATATAATTTTGTGTTACAGCTCCATATTCAGTCTCCATTGTTGATAATTTGCATGATCAATTGTTAATTGCTGTGAGTGAAATTAATCTACTGCAGGCGTGAATTTATACATGGTATCAGAGCCATTGTAGGTTGTTACTCTCCTCCAAAAATTGTTTTGCAGGTTCGACATCAAGACTGGGAGCCTTCTACTGACAACCGGGACAGATTTTCTAAAGCTATGGATTCAGAGAAAACTATCCTCACTCCCTTCAACTATTTTGAATGGAAAGAAGAGATGGATATCTTGTTGAGAGCGAAAGGCCTCTACAGGGTGACTATGGCTACAGAAGCAGAGCCCAATGCTGCTGCAGAGAAGATCAAATTGCACAATCGGAGAGATGAGGGCTATGGCCTCCTATGTCTCAGTATTTCCCGAGACCTCCTTTTCCATCTCGATGGATTGACTTCACCGGATCAAGTATGGGAGAAGCTGTCTGAGATTTTTGGAAAGACAGATGAGATGAGGGGACATCAGATCGAAAATGAGCTGATTTCTCTGAGTCCCAACAGCTTTGAATCCCTGCAGCTATATTTCTCCAAGTTCAAAGCACTAGTTTTGCAGCTGAAGCAGTGCGGTATCGAAAAGAAAGATGATCAGCTCGTGTTGGCCATCCTCTCGAAGCTAGGACCTGACTACTCATTCTTTGTTTCGACCTTCTATGCCACAAAACTCACAGCTCGAACCTGGAAGATGCCTAGCCTCGCAGATTTCATGGAATCTCTCACACAGGAACAAGACAAGATGGTGATGATGGGCACCATCAAACCTTCCAAAGACCAAGCTCTGGTTGCTGGAGATTCGAGGGTGGATTCAAAAAGCAAGAAGAAAGCTAAAAATCCACCTGAGAAAGGAAGAGACAAGAAGCAGTCTCCAGAGGATCAACAAGGTCCCAAGAAAAATACCCAGAAGAAGAAAAACAAAGGTGATATGAACAAGTGCTCATACTGTTCGAAGGGAAATCATACTGAAAGCTCTTGTATGAAAAAGCAGATAGATATGTTAACTCAACTGTTGGAGAAGAATGGAATCAACCTTCCAGAAGGCTCAAAGAAGAGAGAAGGAGGATCAAGTTCTGATGACAGAGAGAGAGTTCATGCTCTAGTTGCTGGCACATCAAGCTCACCCAGTTTTATCATAGATTCTGGAGCTTCAAGACACATGGTTTCGACTAAGGAGGCCTTCTCCTCACTGGACAAGTCGAAAGGACCATCTATTGTACTGGGAGATGACTCTCTCACTGAAAGCAAAGGCAAAGGAAGGATAGAACTTGATCATGGTAACTTCAACAATGTGTTGTATGTCCCTGGTCTCGCCTCCAACCTTCTATCAGTGTACCATATGACCCACACTCGGTCTCCTAAGAAAGTCACATTCTCACCAGATGAAGTTGAGATCACAGAAATCTCAAGTGGAAGAATCATTGCAAAAGGAGTAGCGAATCATGATCAGAAGGTATACATGTTTTCACACTTCCTGCCTTACTCAAACCCCTCTGCTCTTCTTATCCATGCTAATGAAGCTAGCAAGCTATGGCATGAAATATTTGGCCATTTAAATTACAAGTATTTATCTGATCTTAGTGAGAAAGATATGGTCATAGGGTTTCCCAAGATAAAATTTTCCAAAGGAGTATGCCAAGGTTGTATCCTAGGAAAACACCCAGAGCACAAATTTGAGAAAGCCAGCCATAAGAGAACCTCTGCACCCCTCGAACTGATTCACAGTGATGTTGCTGGTCCATTCCCTCATATGTCCATGAGTCAGAACAAATATGCATTGACCTTTATTGATGATTTCTCCAGGTATTTTTGGGTTCACTTCATGAAGCACAAGTCAGAAGTTTTTGGCCTATTCAAAGTCTTCAAGGCTTTGGTTGAAAACCAGTGTGGACGAAATCTCAAAGCACTCAGATCTGAAAACGGTGGTGAGTATGTCAAGAATGAGTTTATTAACTATTGTGCAGATGCAGGTATTCATATGCAGCATTCTATCCCCTACACACCACAGCAAAATGGTGTTGCAGAGAGGAAGAACAGATCACTGAAGGAGATGGCAACATGCATGATGGAGGCCAAAACTTTGCCGCCAAAGTACTGGGCCGAAGCTATCAACTGTGCAGCCTATATTCAGAATAGGGTGCCTCACAAACAGTTGGATGGCATGACTCCTTTCTAAGCATGGAGTGGGCACAAGCCAAATGTGACCCATTTCAAGATTTTTGGCTCAAAGGCATGGGCTAGAATCCCGACAGAGAAGAGGAAGGATTTGCAGCCCCAAAGCCAAGAGTGTATTTTTGTGGGATACTCTGAATATTCAAAAGGGTACAAGTTGATAAACTTGAGCACAAACAAATCCTTCATTGAAAGGTGTGTTCAGTTTGAAGAAGAACCCCTTGCAGAAGTGGAGATTGGTGAAGCCTCTTCACCACCTGAACCTCAAGAAGTAAGTAAAAAGTTTGTTGAACATGATGATTCTGATTTGTATAATGGAGATGAGTTTATTGCAGACCCAAAAAGACCCAGAAGGCCTAAATGGGAAGCCAAGACACTACATGCAACAGGACAGTTAGCTGGGGATCCCAATGACCCAAGGAGGACTAGATCTCAATTTGAGAGTGGTATGTGCATGAAGGATCCTGAGTTTTCTGAAAGATGTTATTTGATGGTGGAGTCTGATCCTCAAACATATGAAGAAGCAGCAGGAGATCCAATATGGCAAGCTTCCATGAATGAGGAGTTCAACTCGCTTCAGAAAAGCAACACATGGGAGCTAGTGGATCTTCCCCCAGGGAGAAAACTAGTACAGTGTAAGTGGGTCTATAAGACCAAATTTGCTGCTGATGGTTCACC
>LPNX011183452.1:153431-174793 GCA_001517045.1 Pseudotsuga menziesii
ATCTTCAGCAATCTCAAATCACTGCTGGGGATTGCTGATCATGTTGTCAAAGCATGAGTGGAGACAAGATTCTACAATTTTGTTTTACAGTCCATGTTTAAGGGAGGATTTTCCCAAGTTGGTTTTGCCTCTTTCCTTGGTTGTATGGACATTGCAGTATGTAAAGGGTGACTAAGCCTTGTTGCTAGCCCCTATATTTTTGATTTATTACTCATAAAGTTAGGCTTAAGGGGGGGTGTTAGAATAATCAACCCATAGTATTTACCCACTTAGACATTATTTCATCTATTTTGTCTTATTTGCCTAGTCCATGAGTCCCACCATGTGCAAGTTGTCAATTGCCTATCCATAGAGGTCAAACTTGCCATTATTGACTCATGGAGCACTTTGGAAAGTTCTAGGAATCAAATCTGCTTTATTCCTGGCCTCCTAGGTGCCCTTCTACTTTTTCTGCTTTGTTGACTGCTTTTCCAGTTTTTAAAGCACATAAGGAAAGCTAGACTAGGTGAGGTGAACCTGTTTTATTCCCCTTTCATCCTCCACTCTTTCCTCCATGCAAAAGCATGTATGAGCTGCCATTTGACCACTCTTTAGCTTTCCCATGTGCCCTTGCTAATTCGTGGGGTCCTTGATAGATTTGGGATCAGCTTTTTACACTTATGGGGGATTTGCCTATTTTGGGTTAGCCTGTTTTATGCTAGATTTGGATGCTTCCTTATGCATTTGATTTGCTCATGTATTCTATATATTCAGTAGCCTATGTTATTACAGGGTTGGATATTGTACACTCAGTTAATATAATTTTGTGTTACAGCTCCATATTCAGTCTCCATTGTTGATAATTTGCATGATCAATTGTTAATTGCTGTGAGTGAAATTAATCTACTGCAGGCCTAAATTTCTACAGATTGGAGAGTAGTCGAGAGAATTTTTTTACAGAAGAACAGAGTAAAGAAGGTGATGGAGTAGTGTAATGTACCTCTAGGACCTAGATACCATTATAGGTGACAAAGGTGGAAAATTTTTGAAATTTTTTATTTTCTATTGCTACAAAAGAATCAATGATGTTAGTGGCATTTTAGGGAAGCATGTCCAATGCTAGTAACCGTACAGCAAACAACATTTTCCGAAAGTATTTTGGTTATATCAGCATTAGTGAATACTAATTAAAACGATCATTTGTTTCTTTTCTGCCATTTATGTTATTGCAATGATATACTAGAGGCGAAGGCCTTGGATCGAGACTTTCCTCCTTATACACCCCATGAGGCCATACATACACATTAACCATTGTGAATCTAACCTATCCTTTGTATTTAAAACATTCATAAAAAGAAATCACTCAACCATTTACACTATAACAATTAAAGAGATCAACCAAGGACATCCAGGACATAAAAATAGTACACATCAAGACACATAATGCAAAATAATACACATAAAGGTACCGATATACGTGGTTCACCCCAAACTCGGGGTTACGTCCACCAAACTGCAACATCATATATTTTTCCAAAAGCTGATTACAATCGGCAACCATCCTGCTGCCATATCTTCCTTTTACACTTCAGGATTCCCACTCACTGGGTATATCCTATATTTCTATTACTTGTTTCAGGTGAGCACTTTTTATCACAGGATAAGAATCCACATTCATTAGTAAGACATGACTCTAGACTTACCTACATGAACAAATCCCCACCTGCACAAAAATGAAACGTACCATACTATCTACACATAAAGTAGGTAATTCTTCATCCCAGTATGTAAGTTCTTAAAGGTATTGCCGCTGATCGTAGCTAAATAGGTTCCAAATCGAAAGGATCCACCAGTATGGATCTGGGCCTGGAATGGAACTCTGAGGCGTTACCATAGATTGGTTATATTTATAATCAATCAAACACAAACCAATCTAAATCTAAATCGAAACTATGGATAAATTTGCAGATCAAACAAAGATGGAAAAATGTTAACAAGTCTAACATTATATGAATCCATACTCAATCCAGAACATAGGCAATCAAATAGCGATTTCATGGATCAAAAAATGCACATGGCTAGGATAAATACTATGCAGGAGAAAAAGGGAGGGAAAAACACTGTACCCCAATACCTTTGGAAGTATTTACCTACAAAGATATAACCTGCCTAAATGAAATCTCCTCCATATCCAAACCAATTACGACCTAATCGTAATCCTTCCCATCAGATTCATATTAACAGACAAGTAGAGGGTTAAGGTTTTGCATTCAATCATCAACACAATCCCATACAAACAGATTTCGAACTGACTTAAATATTACCTATCACAAATAGATAGTTAATGCCTCGCATGCATTCATATGCAGTTTTTTTTTTGTCAAACAAAAATAGGACTGGTTCGCATTTATACCCATAGCAGACAGAGGGTCGTTGCCCCACCTACATTAGTATGCAATTTCACTTGAAAAAAAAACAAACTAAGCCGTACCCATCATAGACAGAGGGTCCTCGAATAATTAAAAATATATATGTATATCTTCAGATCCCTACTGAAAATACCTATCGTCTTCAATAGATTAATATCCAATACAAAGGTGATGATAACCACTCCCATCTACAAGTTTATAAGTATATACATATTTCCTGACACAAGCCAAATCAAATCGCATTTCGTCCCATACACAGAACCGCTCTTTTCAGGTATTGTCGTAACTCATAACTTGTCCTATGTTCAAACCATAATTTACTGGTTCCATGTGAACAAGGATGGCGCGTATACGGAGAGGCGGATTATTTACTGGGGCTGCTAGGCCCAAGCGATCAAAGGAAAATGTATTTCCAGAATTGCAAGGGAAACTAACCATAAAAAATATAGTTTGGATCCGAAACTAGTACGCACCTATAGACCGGTTCTGAATCTCTTAGTGGATGCATATCCCATCGATTAACATGGGGAAAAGGTAAAATGTGATGGGGAATTTAATCAAAAGATAAAAGGGACAAAACCCCATATTTCTTCTCCAGAAACCAGAATAATTCCTGTTTCTTTTTACCCTAGCATTTTTCCAGACCCAGACCCTACACATTCACATCATAGTATTATCTCATTCCTCCATGCCGAATATAGTTCTAAAGAGAAAACCGCACCCAGGTTTTAGCACACCACGGCTAGAAAGTTGCAGCTATGTTCTATTTTAGGGATTCTTCGGATTTAAGAGTAAGTTCACCGCCAGATCGAACTTATATCAACCTTCTGTGGCCCTAAAAGGAGTTTGTAAGATAACCCCAAAATAAACGTTTACCAAAACCAACCCTTCAGCGATAGCATTTTCCTTTCCATATCTATAGAAATTCACATGATAATCATGAACAGTGACTTACCTGGCCCGATCTATGTGAGGGTTTATTAGTAGGGAATTCTCCCAAAAGGATTCGTCCATCCATTCCCAGCGTTATTTTTCCAATTCCGTTTCCCTCATCAAACCGACAGATTGTGCTCTCAACACACAGATATCATCCGGCTACTTCATCCTGGTTTCACGAGGGACACACAAAGTGCAGGCTGGTTCATTTTCGCCAGACTGGATGATCAGTTGATAGGACAAGTAGTGGCAGAAAGATTGCGGTGACGTAGTAAGTATAAAACTTCAGAGTACGAATCAGGTCTCTAGTGGCTTGTCAACGCCATGTTGCAGCTTCCGGGGTCAAGGACGAACCGCGATTTCCCCCCTACCTAACTTAGTTCCAAGGCAGCAATGGGCACAGTGATCTTGGCGTTTTTTCTTTTTCCATCAACGCTGAGACCTATGGTTTATAAAAACTCAGAGATAGTCGCTGATAGAGAGCGCAGCCCCCCTTGTAACACCCCGAGATCGTTTATATAGAAAAGGGATCCTTTTTTTCTTTCCATTTTCTCCCGCATCCATGGCTGTGAATCCAGCTGTTATAATAACTACTGAACGTTGGTAGTCATACCAACCAGGTTCAAGGATTTCAGCATACCCCTTGGTTGGCGATCCGGGTAACCTATAAATGGTAAAAACAGAAAACAGGGAAAGAAATAATGGTATTCAGCAACGCCTACGAATTGGCTGGTATAACGTCCCCTTAAATCATTAATTTCAGCCAGCCATCAATAATGCATTCACTAATTAAATGCTGAAATATAGGGAAGCTTAATTAGTGTTCGTAATATTCCTCCACTAGTCAAAACATAGTGATATAACTACGGCATGAAGGGCTGTCCATGCGACCATTCACTTTCTATGCTAGGTCATGCCTCATTTTTTCCATTATCATATTTTCATTTATGAATACCTCTCTATCATTAACATAGCATTTCTCATATATGAAATCCCTCTCGTAGTGGAATATATGTGTGTACAGAAATTCCTATGACTTCCACTAATAACCTTAAATAGGAGGAATTAGTTTCATTATAAATGCTACAATGTCGTATGTGTGCTCTTACATATATATATAATACATGTACGTATGTGGGTTTTCGCTTCCCCATGTATGTTTTACATACAATCTAAATCATCAATATACATGTCTCCCTCGTATATATATATATATACCATTCTCCAATATTATAGACCTATGGCTCCACCGTGAAATGTGGTAACAGTCAATATGTATCGCAAATATATGTATGCTTCCAACATATACATGATTCTGCATTATTATGTATATAAGGTTCTATTATTTTCTGTACGAGGTTTTCTATACCTTTTATAAGTAACTTAATAGGCTGTACCCATATATATATATATATATATACATCTCCAATATATGCATATATAATATTCTACATTATTACATATGAAATGTCTTACATATAATATATTTATATATATATGTATGCGATTTGTTCAATCATGGGATGTCCCATGATTTAATAGGTAGCATTGTATGCTCCACAATTAATACATACCTCAAATGTACATCCCAGTCATACATATATATTGTTCTTTATAATAATGTTAGAATGTCTCAAGTGAGGGTTTTCCACTCCTCTAGGATGCAGTTAAGATTCATTTTTATTTTTATGAGTCGTAGTCGCTCTTGGCTTCTTCAAGGTGGGAGGGGGATCTTACATCCTTTCCCCCTAGAATGAACACCGTCCTCGGTGTTACTTGTTTGTCATTAGTAACCTCGCTGGCCTCCTTGCCTTATTTCCACATTCGTGTGAGCAAAACCCAATTCTGTTTCTTAACCTCTCTTTTGTCAGACCTACGAACATTATTCGTCAGATCTGGCATACTTTAACATTTACAAGAATGAGGACTGTATCACGTTCCCAACTTGAACACTACTTTAGATCTGCATCCTATTAACATCAATGCATCACATAAAAACTCAGCATACTTTAGTTTCATCATACTTTTGACATTTACGTTTTAAGACATGTCACCATTTAGTGACTTGGAAACTGCTATCACAGCTTTCCTTTTAATTATTTTTTGAACTCTCCCTGGAGTTAAATTTTTGGGTGGACTTACATTTTTTGTGAGGTTACTCTCCCTTTTGACCCCCAGTCAAAAGTTTTCACCTCAGCGACATCAGACAACGTCCTGTCTTCTCGATGTCCAGTTTTGCCTAGGTCTTTTCTTGCCACACCATGCGCCTAACACCAATGTGCTCATGCGGCAATCACTTGCCTAACACCATTGTGCTCTTGCGACGTACATGTCTAACACCGATGTGCTCACGTGGCAATCACATGCCTAACACCATGGTGCTCCTGCAACATGCAAATTTTCCTTTAGTATAGATTTCCACTTTACCAATCATAATGGACACTCCTAGGTGCTTTCTCATGACTTTTACTGTCATTGTCCCAACTTGTGAGTCGGCTATACAGTTTAGTCAAAACATCTGTTAATAACTCACAACTTTTGTTATCTAAAGTTGCAGCGGCTTAATCATCACTTAAATGAGTGATATAACCTTGTAAATTATCTAGGAATTAATCCTTACACATTTCTGCGCAAGTCGAGCGCACTTATTTATGCAGGCGTAGTGCATGCGGATAGTAGCACTCGTCATCATCATGGTGAAACCTGCAATGTCAGTATAAACCACATAATTCCACACTTGAATCCTTGGTTCGTAAAACTTTGACATTTGACAATCAACAATTCTAAGTGGGTTACTTGCCACCATTTCACATCTTAATTACAAGTCTCCATATTCAGTGCAATTTAATGAGAAGCACTATCCTTTTAAGATCAAGATACTTTACAGTTTCACTTTGGCTATACTCTAGCCAAATTTCATAAGTAGTCGAATTAACTTACATTCAATTATTCAGTTGTGGTTCAACTAGGACTTCCACCAGTCACCACCTGCAACAATCCCAATGATTTGTGAGTTACCATAACATACATGATATGTCATTTCAGACATAAAAATATCAAAATATCTACTTGACATATTCTTTCTTCGAGAGCCGAGGAAGCTCCTCCTTAAACACAATTTTCGTGCTTTCATATCAATATCGCTCAACACCGTATCGATGTGGTAGCTTGACATTCCCCATGATCCATAGCTTATCATCAAGCTATTTCTACCTGAGTGGCTTACATTTACATTCAACATAACTCGATGCATATATAGATCCTCCCAAAAGATTCTATAATTAGCTACTATACTAGAGTTTTTCGAAAACTTTTTATAAGGAATGTTCTCAACATGACAAATTATCGAAGCTATGAAATTTTAATTAATTCAAATGTTACCATCCTGGTAACCTTTCCATAATAAGCAGGGAATCGTACAAACTCCCAATGTTACCGTTTCTACTAAGGATTCCATCTTTGCCTGGTCCTCATGTGGTGCTGCTTCTTGTAACCATGTGCACCTGCATTACCTACTCACAAAATTTTTGCCCAAGAATAAGTCGCATCTTATCTCATAAACAATCACATGATAACATGATCCTATTAGACCGCGACAAAATATGTTTGTGCATCATATCAAGGCTTTACCTCCTTTTCAATATCTTTTGCTGTGCACTTAATCTTACTAAACACAATTCTAAACACAATTTTAACTTGCACTTTGCTTCATCAATAATTATGTGCAACACATAAGTATATCTTGCTCTAGACAAGCATATTAGTGTCTTCATTTTCTCATTCCTCATTGCAAAACAAATAACCTTTCTTGTACGCAACTAACTTCGTGCATTTAACATAATACTTAGAACCCGTGCAGAGAGTTCAGCAATGTTTTTTTTTATAGTGTGCACTTTAATATCACATAATCAAATCACATAGTTGAAAACATACCTGCATGTCGATGAGTCCATCAGGTCCGAGCGTTTTAACTTTGCTCTGATACCATATGTAATGTACCTCTAGGACCTAGATACCATTATAGGTGACAAAGGTGGAAATTTTTTGAAATTTTTGATTTGCTGTTGCTACAAAAGAATCAATGCTGTAAGTGGCATTTTAGGGAAGCGTGTCCAATGCTAGTAACTGTACAGTAAACAACATTTTCCGAAAGTATTTTGGTTATATCAGCATAAGTGAATACTAATTAAAACGATCATTTGTTTCTTTTCTGCCATTTATGTTATTGCAATGATATACTGGAGGCGAAGGCCTTGGATCGAGACTTTCCGCCTTCTACACCCCATGAGGACATACATACACATTAACCATTGTGAAGCTAACCTATCCTTTGTATTTAAAACATTCATAAAAAGAAATCACTCAACCATTTACACTATAACAATTAAAGAGATCAACCAAGGACATCCAGGACATAAAAATAGTACACATCAAGACACATAATGCAAAATAATACACATCAAGGCACCGATATACGTGGTTCACCCCAAACTCGGGGTTACGTCCACCAAACTGCAGCATCATATATTTTTCCAAAAGCTGATTACAATTGGCAACCATCCTGTTGCCATATCTTCCTTTTACACTTCAGGACTGTTTACACTTCAGGATTCCCACTCACTGGGTATATCCTATATTTCTATTACTTGTTTCAGGTGAGCACTTTTTATCATAGGCTAAGAATCCACATTCATTAGTAAGACATTACTCTAGACTTACCTACATGAACAAATCCCCACCTGCACAAAAATGAAACGTACCATACTATCTACACATAAAGTAGGTAATTCTTCATCCCAGTATGTAAGTTCTTAAAGGTACTTCCGCCGATCGTAGCTAAATAGGTTCCAAATCGGAAGGATCCACCAGTATGGATCTGGGCCTGGAATGAAACTCTGAGGCGTTACCATAGATTGGTTATATTTATAATCAATCAAACACAAACCAATCTAAATCTAAATCGCAACTATGGATAAATTTGCAGATCAAACAGAGATGGAAAAATCTTAACAAGTCTAACATTATATGAATCCATACTCAATCCAGAACATAGGCAATCAAATAGCGAGTTCATGGATCAAAAAATGCACATGGCTAGGATAAATACTATGCAGGAGAAAAAGGGAGGGAAAAACACTGTACCCCAATACCTTTGGAAGTATTTACCTACAAAGATATAACCTGCCTAAATGAAATCTCCTCCATATCCAAACCAATTACGACCTAATCGTAATCCTGCCCATCAGATTCATATTAACAGAAAAGCAGAGGGTTAAGGTTTTGCATTCAATCATCTACACAATCCCATACAAACAGATTTCGAACTGACTTAAATATTACCTATCACAAATAGATAGTTAATGCCTCGCATGCATTCATATGCAGTTTTTTTTTTCTGTCAAACAAAAATAGGACTGGTTCGCATTTATACCCATAGCAGACAGAGGGTCGTTGCCCCACCTACATTAGTATGCAATTTCACTTGAAAAAAAAAACAAACTAAGCCGTACCCATCATAGACAGAGGGTCCTCGAATAATTAAAAATATATATATGTATATCTTCAGATCCCTACTGAAAATACCTATCATCTTCAATAGATTAATATCCAATACAAAGGTGATGATAACCACTCCCATCTACAAGTTTATAAGTATATACATATTTCCTGACACAAGCCAAATCAAATCGCATTTCGTCCCATACACAGAACCGCTCTTTTTAGGTATTCTTGTAACTCATAACTTGTCCTATGTTCAAACCATAATTTACTCGTTCTAGGTGAACAAGGATGGCGCGTATATGGAGAGGCGGATTATTTACTGGGGCTGCTAGGCCCAAGCGATCAAAGGAAAACCTATTTCCAGAATTGCAAGGGAAACTAACCATAAAAAATATAGTTTGGATCCGAAACTAGTACACACCTATAGACCGGTTCTGAATCTCTTAGTGGATGCATATCCCATCGATTAACATGGGGAAAATGTAAGATGTGATGGGGAATTTAATCAAAAGATAAAAGGGACAAAACCCCATATTTCTTCCCCAGAAACCAGAATAATTCCTGTTTCTTTTTACCCTAGCATTTTTCCAGACCCAGACCCTACACATTCACATCATAGTATTATCTCATTCCTCCATGCCGAATATAGTTCTAAAGAGAAAACCGCACCCAGGTTTTAGCACACTACGGCTAGAAAGTTGCGGCTATGTTCTATTTTAGGGATTCTTCAGATTTAAGAGTAAGTTCACCACCAGATCGAACCTATATCAACCTTCCCTGGCCCTAAAAGGAGTTTGTAAGATAACCCCAAAATAAACGTTTACCAAAACCAACCCTTCAGCGATAGCATTTTCCTTTCCATATCTACAAAAATTCACATGATAATCACGAACAGTGACTTACCTGGCCCGATCTATGTGAGGGTTTATTAGTAGGGAATTCTCCCAAAAGGATTCGTCCATCCATTTCCAATGTTATTTTTCTGATGCCGTCTCCTTCATCAAACCGAGAGATTGTGCTCTCAACACACAGATATCTTCTGGCTACTTCATCCTGGTTGCACGAGGGACACACAAAGTGCAGGCTGGTTCATTTTCGCCAGACTGGATGATCAGTTGATAGGACAAGTAGCGGCAGAAATATTGCGGTGACGTAGTAAGTATAAAACTACAGAGTACGGATCAGGTCTCTAGTGGCTTGTCAATGCCATGTTGCAGCTTCCGGGGTCAAGGACGAACCGTGATTTCCCCCCTACCTAACTTACTTCCAAGGCAGCAACAGGCATAGTGATCTTGCCGTTTTTTCTTTTTCCATCAACGCTGAGACCTATGGTTTATAAAAACTCAGAGATAGTCGCTGATAGAGAGCGCAGCCCCCCTTGTAACACCCCGAGATCCTTTATATAGAATAGGGATCCTTTTTTTCTTTCCATTTTCTCCCCCATCCATGGCTGTGAATCCAGCTATTATAATAACTACTGAACGTTGGTAGTCATATGAACCAGGTTCAGGGATTTCAGCATACCCCTTGGCTGGGAATCCAGGTAACCTATAAATGGTAAAAACAGAAAACAGGGAAAGAAATAATGGTATTCAGCAACGCCTACGAATTGGCTGGTATAACGTCCCCTTAAATCATTAATTTCAGGCAGCCATCAATAATGCATTCACTAATTAAATGCTGAAATATAGGGAAGCTTAATTAGCGTTCGTAATATTCCTCCACTAGTCAAAACATAGTGATATAACTATGGCATGAAGGGTTGTTCATGCGACCATTCACTTTCTATGCTAGGTCATGCCTCATGTTTTCCATTATCATATTTTCATTTATGACTACCTCTCTATCATTAACATATCATTTCTCATATATGAAATCCCTCTCGTAGTGGAATATATGTGTGTACAGAAATTCCTATGACTTCCACTAATAACCTTAAATAGGAGGAATTAGTTTCATTATAAATGCTACAATGTCGTATGTGTCCTCTTACATATATATATAATACATGTACGTATGTGGGTTTTCGCTTCCCCATGTATGTTTTACATACAATCTAAATCATCAATATACATGTCTCCCTCGTATATATATATACCATTATCCAATATTATAGACCTATGGCTCCACCGTGAAATGTGGTAACAGTCAATATGTATCGCAAATATATGTATGCTTCCAACATATACATGATTCTGCATTATNTCTTACAAGTAGAGAGGGAAGAAAACAGGAGGAGGGGGTTAACTCCAGGGGATGAATTACACTCAGAAAAACAAGGAAGTTGCTATCGGGTTTATCGGCATGTGGGCTTGGAGGCTAGGAAACCTGTCGGTTTCCTAGGGCCAGCAGGTTCAATGCTGTTAGTAGGGTGGATCATATGAGTTGGCATCAAGGCTCAGACAGGATCGGATGAGGGAGAGGAAAGGCTATAGGAGCAGTATTCAGGGACTACCTTCAGCTCGCTTAAGCTCAGGTATTTTTCGGTGAACCCTCTTGTTATTGTATAAATAAATGAAAATCTGAAATCAAAGTAAATGTCATTTTACTGATTAAGTATAGGACTTAGTGCTCTTCCCGGCAAGCAGAGCACTACAAAAATTAGAATATTATCATTCATTTTATAAAATTATAATTATAATTATTTTATAAATTAAAATTAATTATTATAAAATATCTAAAATCTAAACATAAATTGTTTAGAGTAAAGAGTTACATGTAATGACTTTAAGTTAAGTATTGTTAAAGACATTATTTTATTTTTATTGGTTAAGTGTCCTATGACTTGTTGGGCGAACTTTTGGTTGAGAAACCACGATGTAGGGTCATCTAAGACATCCATGATCTACGGGCATCTAAGCCATCAAAATCACTTGGGGATCACACCTGGCTTGGCCGCACCAACTTTTAGCATGGTTATATTTAAATGCTACCTTCTAGGAGCAGCGGGTTTTGATCCTCGGGCACGAAGCAAATGAAACCCCTCTCGACCGTTTTCTCTACCAGAATTTAACCAAAGGTGGGTGGTCATATCCGGGTTCATGCTCCTACAATGCAATGCACCCTAAATATACTCATTCACTGAACTGCACTCCTATTCAAGTGATAAATGCCTTTGAGAGAATTGACCATGGGTCACACCATCATTACAAGAGCGACTTACCATTCGACTACTTACTTCACCTTTTAGAGGTGGGGGTTCATATCCCAGTTTCATGCTCCAACAATGCAATGCACCCTAAACATGGCCATTCACCAAACTGCACTCCCATTAAAATGAAAAATGTCGTCGAAATAACTTAACACGAGTCACACCATCAACGAATTACCATTCGGCTACTTAGTCCACCTTTTATAGACATCTTGGCATTGTGTAAGAAAGTGATTAAATATTTTAAATATTTCATGAATTAGTTATTTTATAGTGGATCAAAAATAACCCATCTTTTTTTATTTAAAAATTCATAAGATTTTGTTTTGATTTGATGGAATTGTGCATATGAATAATGGGTGCTTCCACAAATTTGATAGTCTCAAAATCGACAATCAGGATTTGCACACATTCCATTTTAATAAGTTTGTTGCCTTTTGAATCAACACACAAACTGTCACATCTTTCAACAAGTAGGTATGCAAAGAGCACAAATATGCTTTAGAATTTGAATTGCCTGAATGCACTCTAAAAGCATGTTGAAGTTATTTTTAATAGGAAAAATAAGTTTGTGTCACATCTTTTAACAAGAAAAGAGCACAACTGCACAAATGTTCTTTAGAATTTGAATAGCCCGAATGCGCTCTAAAAGCATGTTGAAGTTATTTTTAATAGGAAAAATTACTTTAGTATTTTGGTCATTTATTTTGAGTTATTTAGCTAGTTGGAAAGGTATTTAAGGCATCTACATGATTATATCATTATTACTTTTTTTATACAAAAAATATTATTTATTTTTGAAAAAAGATAGGGTCCATGCATTAAGATGATACCTACTTGCATTACAACGAATGTGTACAAGTGCTAAAATTGAACAATGTGCACATGGTATTAAAAATGTGCACACATTCTTGGCTTGTCAATTGTTGAAACTCCATGAAAGAAGCCAAGTGGATAAAGGAACATGTGTGTGTTCCTAAAGTGTGCACACATTATTAATGTGTGTGTGTTCTTAATGCGCGTGCACACACACACACACACATTATTAATGCGTGTATGTTCTTAAAGCATGCACATGTTAATAACATGTGCACAATCCTCTGTGTATTAAAAAAAGCCACACCCCATTTCTTCACCATTGTTTCCATTTTCTATGCCATCAATGAATTCCATGACAAAAATACAAAACATGAAAACGCCTCCACCACCAAACAAACATCCAAACCATCCTTCCAAGTAAATTTCTTCACATTTTGTCATTTTTCTTTGATTGTTTTTTGATTTAATAAACAAAAATTCAATTGTAAATGAATCATAATTTATATAAAATTATTATTTTTGCATGCAGATTGTCTCTCCTCCATCACAATGGTAGAAAACGAGGAAAGAAATCCACAAAAAAGCATTAACATTGAGGATAACCCAAGAACAAAAAACCTGAAAAACAAACCTATAAGCAAACATTATCCCGAAGGAGAATCCAGGCTGAGAAACCCATATAAAGAAACATTTGAGCCAATTAAGAAGCTTGGAAGAGCTCAGAACCAAAAGGGAACCATCCAAACTATCCTTAGACAAATCCTTTAATAACATCCACAAGTAAATTTGAACCCAAAATCCAACGCCATATTTTTTTGAATTTCGACAAGACTCCGTCTAACATCCAAGAAGGTGCACTATTTTTACACATCGGTAGAATTGTGTTAGATATTCAATGACCCTAATAGTACGTGATAAATATGAATACAGTTAGTCTCATGACCGACATGTAAATTCAACAATATTCTCTCGAATCTATGACACATATATCATTGATTAACTGACTTTAATTTCCAAGACTGTCATCGAAAATGCAACAATAAGAGTGTCAGCTAATCATCCCTTAGTCCACCCAAACTGTCGGTTAACCGACTTCTTAATCCAACCACGATGTTGGTTAACTGATGACACAAGTGTTAGTTAACCGATAGTTTGGATGGATTAAGAAGTCAGTAAACCGACACCACAATCCCTCCAAATAGTCTCTTAACCAACAAGCATGATGTTGGAAATCCGAAGCAATATGGAAAAAAGGCTACACAAAAATGTGACGAGTCTGATTTGTTTTTAAAAAAATGTTATAAAGAAAAATGTTCACGAGAATAGGATTTGAAACAAAAGGTAACAAAGCCATAAAAACAAGAAATGGATTGTGCATGAGAAACTAATTCCCACTTCAACAGAAAGCATTTTTAAACATGGGTAAATCTTCTAGATTGATAGACTAGTCTACATATATTCCCTTTGGTAACAATCCTGACAAGCTTAGGGATGTTTCTAGTGTTAGAACTTAAATTTTTATATAGTGTTATTGTAAGAAAATTGTTACTGGTCATTAAATAGAGACCCTATGTATGGTTTTAGTTATGCGATGCTTGTATAGATAATTTTCCTTGGTGAAAACATATTCTGGAGATTCTATAGGGAAATGAATAAAAGCTGACCTCGGCATAGAAATTTTAGTGGCCCTTTATTGCACGGCTCAAAATATATTGATATATCTTCCAAAACATCTAAATTATTCGGTATATTTGTCAATTTCTTCATTATAATTCATTTTCGCAAATTTCTAAACATATCATTTTCAAGTTGTGTTTGAAATTGATTGTGGCTACACTAAAATGTAGCCGAGGTAACTTAATAGAATAGTTTTTTCATTGCAACTCTGGTCTTGAGTAAAAGGTATAGCCATGTTTTCTAGAAACAAAGATACATCAATAACCCAAGGTATATTATGCCTAAAATAGAGGTTAAATTCAATACTGGAAGTCTTGATTTCATTCCAATCACTTCAAGAGATGAACTTTTATTATTTACAAAAACCTTTTAAATATAATTTATGTGATCTTCTCTTCCTTCAAAATGTGTATTTTTGTACAAGCTTGAAGACCATCTGCATATTTCTAAGAAAAGGAAATCCTGAATGACATTTGGATAACCAAATCCAATTTGAATCTATAATATTCTTTCAAGATGAATGGAGTGTTCATCTCACAATAAGTTTGTTAAGAACATCGTTTCCAGAAAAAATAATTCTCCATTGGTTGGATCGTGTCCCATACTCCCATGCGATTTCCAAATCAAACATTTGTATCCAAACACTTCACCTTTCTAATGTAAGACAAAGAGAAAATTCTACTCAACAGAAACCTAGGCTCAAAATGTTTTGGCAATTTCACAACTCCACATTACCTACTTCATTGTTTAATGTTTTTAAGAAACCACATTGCTTGTATTTTGTAATTGAACCTTACTGCTAAACTATTATGAACTATGAAGAACCATCCACCCAAGTACTCACTAGTAATATAGGTATGGGACTTCCAAATTATTTCAATTTTTTTTAAGAAACATCCACCCAAGTACTAAATAGTAATATAAGTATGGAACTTCTAGAATATTGCTAAAGTGTTATGAGAAAAAACCCACCCAAGTACTTAGTTAAAATAGAATAATGGGACTTTCAAATGTCTTCAAACCTCACGAGTCGTCACGTTCTATGATCTTGAACATTCCACTTCTTATTAAGATTACTTTCCTTTGAATAAGTTGACCATATCTTAGCATAGAGCTATTTCATTTGATGCCCATAAATGGATTTGGATAAGACCATTTCTAATTCTTCCAAATGTGTCCATGGAAATCCAAGTTTAGCCTCAACCTTCAACAAGCAATCATCTAGATCAATTATTTGACATATTGTTGTAAAAGTGGGCCAATCAATGGTTGAAGTCTATGAAACCAATTAATTGCTTTCCAAGATGGATATTTACTTGTGCTCTTGTCCCACAATTCAGTCCATGGATGAAATACTTTCTTTTCCCATCATTTTCCTATGATGGAAGGAAGACACACAAGTTTCCCTCTTTCCATGGAGTTTTTTGAAAGATCATGTATTTATCTAGCATTTAAAATTGTACTATTTTTTCCCAAAATACAATGCTCAGGAAAACAATCGAGTACTTAATCTCACTTCAAGGATGGTACATAGGTTAAACCTTATTTTTTTTAGGTCACAAGGCTAGGTAAAAAAAAAGGATCAATGCATGTGGGTGAGATTTTGGTGTAACACACATGGACAATAATCAAATAAGTATATAGGATCAAAGAATTCAAAATCATGTTAGTGAACTTTATGCAAATATTAAAGATACCATGTTATGTATTATATTTCTATTGCATTTCAAGAATTTAAAATTGACAATCTAACATAACTATAAACAATAAAATATTTTCTAACATATTTGAGGTTTTGTAGCAGTAAGAATTGGTACATTTTGGATGACTACCCTTATAAACTGGTTTCAAACAGTCTATGTCTACTACATATTTAATTTTGGGGAAAATCACTTCTACTTTCATAGGCGTGGAAGTGTACATGAGTTGTGAAATTTAGAGTAATGTGAACATAATATGCAATGAAATACATAATATGGCATGAAATACATAATATGAACCTACTATGGAATGGAATTGGAGACAACATAGCTCCCCTTATCACATATCATCCATTGTTAATTTTGTCTATAAGTACCCATAGTGCCAAATCATTCAACCTCCATAAATATATACAAAATCAGTACAAGCCATATTTGTACAATTATTTAATAGTCTAAGATGCATTTTGATGAAAATGACAACATACCTTTATAATGCTTCCCATCACCTTTTAAGCCTTGAACTTTTTAGACTAGCCCCTCATCATCCTGGATTCAAACATGGATTTACTTGATGAGAACGAACTAAAAAATTGATAGAACAAAATAGCACTCATGAATAAGTTCCCCTTGGTTTTGATAAATAATTATTGGAGCCTTCTAATATTGGAGAAAACCTCCCTCATTCTGGAACAACAACGAACTCAATATCGACTTTGATGTTGATCTGTTTGATTGAGGGAGGTTTTCTCCAAGATTAAACAAATACAATAAATTACTATGTACTGAATAGATATAGCCACATGAAGGAATAATATCTTATGTCCCCTCCCCCCCATTCACATCACTCTCAATTTTCCATACTCAATGCATGTACTAGAAAAAAATCTAAAATTTATATACAAAAATGTGGATATAATTTATTATAAAAAATAAATATAGATAGTGTTTATTAAGTCACTTATTTTTAGGTTTGTTTCTTTTTACATAATAAAAAATCAACTCATCTTCTACAACTTGTTGTTAAGTTCTCGTCGCATCTATAACTTGTCATATTGCCTGCCTAGCAAAGTACTCGCGACGTGGTTACTGCTGCAAGGGGCCGGGATTTACTGTAATAATGTAAAAATGTTAAATTGATATCTTATGATATTATAATGATAAGTTTTTCATTAAAATAAAATATTAGACAGGTCGTTTTTACATGATGTGACCACATCATGTACTTCGTGTCCCTTCATAGGCTCATCTTGTATAGCATGAGCCTCTACATTCTCTATAGTTGAAAAACAAAAAAGTAAAATTAATATTCAACATTTGCAATGAAAAAATTTAAATTGTAGCATATGAATTCATTTATTACCTGGATTCTAAGAATGACCTTCGATATGTTTTTCTCCATCCTCGACATTAGGTGGATCGTTGATTTCCTGCTCAAAATTGAGTCAATATTTAATTACAAATAATTATAATGAATTGACTACACAAGTAATCATTATCAAATAAACTTCATTGATTTTATATACCTTCATGCAAGATGGATCATCAGAATACCGTGTTTTCCTAGACAATCTTTTTCGGCATTCAACAATAGCTTTAAAGCTGTGTTGGAATCCAAGATTGAAGTGTCCCTCTGTGGGCACTTCATTGAATCCATAGGGATGCATCTTTGCATAAATGCCATGAAATTACCTTTTAAATTTCAATAAAACAAAAAACTAACGTTGCAAATTAATTTTTGGATGTAATATTTTTTTTTTATACTTACAATTCATGTTGCCAAATTGGAATAACCACAAGGGAGAAGCTTGTGTTGTCCAATTTTTCTTGTCTTCCCTTTGTGGTATTTGATGTGTTTGGTGACCTATGAAAAGGATGAAATAAGTTAGATGTTTCATATTTGATCTAAAAATTAATAATAATAAGGTTTATCACTACATTGATGAAAGTATTGGATACCTTCTTGTTCCTTGCGGTAGATTTCCTTCTTTTCCCAAATCCCTCTCCTTTCCATCCTCTACTAGTGATTTCAACTATCTTGTCAGAATTATTGGAGGGCATGCATACCTAGGGTTCTTTTCTAGATGAAACCTAAATTGGTTCCTCATAATTTTCATATGTTGGTTGACCTTCTTTAGGACCTCCTTTCTATTAAAGGTCTCGCTGTCGAACATACCAACCAAGCAATTAATGAGGCAATCATTTAATTTTTTTGTTTGTTTATCCCACCTTGTGCGGATGTTGGGACCAAATATATCCATTGAGAGATCATTTATATGTTTATAAAAAACATCATTTCCTACAAGATGATCATACCATCATTAGTTGTAAAACAATGTTTTTTTTTATAATATTACAATAAAATTATCAACAATAAGTTAAATAATGTATAAATACCTGGGATCTTCTCTATATTTATGGGAACAATATTTTTTCCACCAATAATGTTGTCTCTAGTATACCCATGCTAGTGACACAAGACGACTCGGGAAATGTTGCTTGAGAATTATCATTGCTAATATCTGCATCAACTCCTTGTTCTGTACCATTTGGTGTGCACCATCCACTAGCGGGTGCACTCACATCTAGCATCGTGGGTGTCATGGAGTGTGTTGTCGACTATTTAGTCGACAAAAATGACACATGTGATTCATGTGGAGTCATATGCTCATGTGAGAACTCTCCACGACCATCACTAATACCAACGTCGCCATCACCATTAGTGTGTGGGAACAAAAAATAATGTACATACAAACAAATTGTTATTTCACGATCATATACACATACAAATTATAAAATCATAAATTAATGTATGTTCTTATTCAAGATCCTATAACTTACTTTCAAGGCGTTAGATCTCTTCACAAAAACATCAACCTTTGCTTTAATCTTGTTTTTCTATGGTGAAATGAATAGGAGATGAAAGATATCCTCATTATTTTTTTAAGGTATTCTCTATCATTTTATTTGGGTTTAGAGAATATCCAATTTCATCATCATGCATGATCTCATCCGCATCAATATCAATTGATTTATTCAATGCTAGATCAAATTTTGAATCAATAGCCTTCAACAAAATTATAAAAAACATTACTAAAATAAAATAAATATACTAAGGAAAAAAACATAATAAAATAACATATTCCTCATGTTCGATTTCAAAAATTACAATTACGTATACTTCCTTCCTCGAGGATGACGTATTCTACTCCACAGCTGGGGCCTTTCCCTGATCATCACTCTACAATAAAATTGTATAAAACATTTTCATAATGAAAGCAATATACACAAGAAAAATAACTAACATAAAAAACATATTGGTCCTATTATATTTGTGCAATTAGAAATAGGTATACCTATTGACTCGAGGAGCATGTACTCATCTAATAAACAGTTGGGGACTTTCCCTGATCACTTTCCTACAACAATTTACTGTATAAAAAATTATCAAAAGGAAAGGATTTTACTCATGAAAAAAACCTCATCACTTTCCTATAATGAAAACTAGACAATTCAATATCGAAATGAACCGAATAAACTCATCAACAATAAATAATAATTTCTCATATTGTGCATATTATAGTAGTAAAATTACAATGAGGATTACATGCTGCCTAGAGGATGTTCTACTCCTCCCATGACCTGTTGGGGAGATTCCTTGATCAATTGTTTGTGATGAAAAATACATAGTTCATTATATAAATGAAACCATTATAGTGATGAAAATAAATAATAAAAAACATATTGCGCATATTATAGTAGTAAAATAGCAATGAGGTATACATGTTGCCTTGAGGTAGGTACTGTCTGATCTACTAGTGGTAGGGAGCTACCCCGATCAACAGCTTGCAACAAAAACATAGATACCATTTTCTAAATGGAATCATTATACTCATGAAAAACATAAAAAAACATAAAAAACAACTATTTTGTTGATATTATATTTGTACAATTACAATGATGTATATAGTCTTCCTCGAGGATGGTGTACTCCTCTGATCAGCTGCTCGAGATATTCCTCAATCTCTATGTTGTGTATTAAATATAGAAATTTTTAACGAAATTAAAACAATAGACAACCAAAAAATACATAAGATATTATATTCAATAATTAAAGGTTGGGTACATTGTTAGATGTACCACTTCCATAGTGACCGTGTTTGTATCTACTCAATTCAAATTGGAATTAATAAAAAATTCTTCCGCTGGAGTTATTGATTTAAAATATAGTTGATATACATGGTGTACACCTTCTAGATGTCTCACTTCCTTCTCGTCTTCAAAAAATACCCTTGCTTGAGGAAGAAAAATATGAAAAACACATGTTTGGTTCTTCCTACACCATGGGAAACATCATTAAACATTACATCTCACCCATGTAATATAATCTCACAACACAAGTCCATCATCGCTATAAAAGGTACCATATGGCCTTTGGTACCCTACTTTAAGTGTAAAAAACTTTACAACAACAATAACCCTATGATGCATCTAGTAAAGATGATATCTATACTTATTTCATGCCAAGATACTCCAAGAGTGAAATTATGAACATAATATCTATACTTGGAATGTCTTCTAGAATGTTCACTTATCCAACCCTAGGTTTTAGGGTAGTAACCATAATAAAACATAAAATAAAGTTGAATACACTTAGAGTAGGATACCATAGGTCATCTAATCACATAACAATAAAACAATAAAAGCAATAAGGTTAAGTCATCATACCAAAGGTGGTCAAGGAACCACACACAATAAGGGTGCTAGGACCAAGTAGAAGATGAAGGACCATAAGTCAACCAAAGGGGTCACAACAATATCACTCCAACAAAATACCCTTTTGGGGGCAGTTTTGGCTTGCAATGGTTTTGTTAAAACCCCCTCCCAAAACTTTTTTTAGGTATCTGTGGGAGATTATTAAAACCCCCCCTCACAATTCATGAGAATTGGAATTTTTGGAGCGGTTTTTAAACCCCCCTCCCCCAAAATTCCAATTCTTAGGACTACTGTGGTCGGTTTTCTAACCCCTCCTGCAAATTCCAATTCTCAATAATTTTGGGGGCAATTTAAAAAACAAAAACCCAAAAGTCCAATTCGTAGGACTTTTGGGGGTGGGTTTAGAAAGATCCCCCTAAAGGTGTTTTTGAATGTTGTTTTTAGAACCCCCCC
>LPNX011183452.1:174863-185572 GCA_001517045.1 Pseudotsuga menziesii
CTGATAGATATCTTAGTTCAAAGTACAACATACATACAAATACATACTAATCGCATATAACAAAATATAAATCCCAATAACAAAAGAGAAACTCCTCCAAAGATAGGGAACCCCAGAAAATACTTCTTCTAGTTGGTAGCGAACTTCTTCGTTGCGTGGAGTGAACTTGGTTGGGTGAAAATGAATGAGAGACCTTGTTATTTATAGTTGACCTTAAGTTTGCTTGTTCAATTTAACTCGAGCCTACAACTTGCACACCTAATATGGTCGGACTTCTCTTTTATGCATAATAATCATTATTTATTATTATATTTTCCAAGGCCGACTTGGTGATAATGCCTCACATAGCTACTACATCAACACTCCCTTTTAGCCAGGGAAGAGTCATCAATATACTAGAACATGTATGCATGTTATTTGTAAATCAAAACTGTCTCTAACATCTCTACATCATCAGTAAGTTCTTGCAACAAAATCTGAGTCCATTGAGAAATGTCAACAACTCAATCCAGTCCATCAGGGAATCAATATGCACCAACTCAACTCTGTCCATTGAGGAACCTACATGTAATAACTCAAATTATTCTATCAAAGAGTCAACAACTCAACCCAGTACATTGGTGGGTCCACATACAACATTTCAATCCATTCCATTGGATATCCTACATGTAATATCTGCTAGTATGCACTAGTCTGCACTACTATGCACCAGCCTTTCCACCCCATCACAAAGTGTCTCAAAGATCTCCCCACTCCGTCTAAGAGTGTCTAGGAGAATGCATTAAATTTCTCCATCACATCACATGATGTCCAATATATCTCCCCACTTAGTAAGAGAGTGTCCAAGAGCATGTGTTGGTCTCTCCATCCCTTCATAAGATGTCCGAGAGATATCCCACTCCATCACAGAGTGTTTGGGCATGCAGTGGACTCTCCACCCCTTCAAAAGTTGTTCAAGAGATATCCCCACTCTATCATAGAGTGTTTGAGAGAATGTTATGGCCCATCCACCCCTTCACAGGGTGTTTTAGAGATATCCTCACTCCATCATAGAGTGTTTGGGAGAATGCAATGCTCTCTCCACCGCTTCATAGGGTCTCTGAGAGATCTCCCCACAACATCATAGAGTGTATGAAACAATGTAGTGGTCTCTCCACCCCTTCATAAGGTGTCCAAGATATCTCCCCACTCAGTCACAAAGTGTCTGAAAGAATGTCACTATAAAATCATCCTTCCCTCTGAACGAGGGAGTCAACATGGGACTAATATTCCCACCCCATCACATATTTACAAGGAGAAGGTATGATCCCATTTTTAGCCATATAGGGACTATTCTCCCCACTCTATCATAGATAGTTTGGGAGAATTCACTGCCCCATTCTGACTCATCTACCCTTAACCAAGTCATGTGACTAATACTAGGAGAATGTTTTCTTGATGTTGCATACATCGATCTTCACTCTCATCACATCTCCCTCTGTACTAGAGAAAATTTATCCCTCTACATATGAGCATCATACTCTCCATCTAGATCATCCTACAAGCTAGTCCATTATCCTATATGATGTGTCATTTCAGGTGCCAATCTAAACACCAATTTTGACAGAGAAAATAACAACATATCCGTACTGCAAGTATCTGTCCTTAAGACGACCAAGTACATCAAGGATCCTCTCAACTTATTGTACAGTGGGATCCACCAAATATGAATTAAAAAAAATCAATTATATTTTCTACCATCAGTGTAGACATGTACTCACAGTCCATCATGTTATATCTACTCAGGATATCAACTATGCTATTCCCTTAAAGGAGGAAGATCTCATTAGATATCAGCCACACCTTCAATACCAATACGTGGTATAATGGTCTAAGATCCTCACCTTGGACTCGAGGATAACTTCCTCTACACCTATCAATAATTCTCTCTATATCCTTAGAAGTAAATAGAGTAGTTGATCATGTCCTTCAGGACTAAAAGGATCTAACCACTTCTAGAGTCTTCCATGACTCCAGCTAGATTCAAACTGCTTCTCATGATCATCGATAGAATGAACAATTATAGCGAAGAGATCATCAATCATTGGGGCCTCCTCCCAACCATCAATTTCCATATGAGATCCTATGGACCTTTGGGTCATGTGTCCACATATGACTCAAGTTACTATATCCACATCTATTTCATATTAGTGTTTCTCACTTTATCACAGAACCATGCTCCTAGAAGCTTTCAGCTTTTGAGCATACTTCTGTCTCTTGAACACTCAGTGTCAATGAGATCTATATGGCCATCACTTGTCCTCTATAACAATTCTCATTATCCTTCCTTTGTAGGCCATGTCATATGGTCTTTCCCTACAAGTCAAATCCAATTAGATAGTTAGAAATATTGTAGAATCATGAAATTTAATCAAATTATGTTGACATTTCAGTGCAATGACAATAGTTCACACATTTATGTAAGCATCTTATCCAATTCTTCAGCACAAAATCCATCCATATTCCAAACACAATTGGTAACTAGCTATATTCCTTCCATCTCCACCAGAACAAACTATCGATAGCGTGAACAACTCCCAACATGTTAGCAAAGATTTTTTATCTTATACTAGCTCCATCAGGGGCTCATGAAATGTTATGCGGAACTATAGCCTCCACTTACCCAATTATCTACATAATATGCAATACATAAGGAACAAATTACATAAAACATATCTATATACAACTATTATGAAAATATGTTCAAAACATACAGATATGATCTACACGAGACATAATGACAAATGATAATCCAAATAACAATATTTATCTTTTGTTGTTTTGTGGGATCAATCTTGATCTATGCATCCTTGCAAAAATCATAGGATTCCTATGACCTTCATATTCTTTCTTGCGGGAATCCCATTAAAGAAACTACAGCCTTGATCTTCACACATTACCAAGAAAAATCACATCATCTTGATAAACTCATCATTGGTGCATACATGGAGAGTACTAGAAGATTAACTCCTTTCGACGATCCTCTGTACTTTCTTCAAAATCATCATTCCTTGACTTTCTTGTGTGGACTAGTATATGCATCGATATCAGAAGTTGAGGCTTGGCGTTTTCTCTTTTTTTATCTGCGAAATGATAATATTATAATATTATCATTAATTATAATATTATTTTTAATTTTATCCGGAGAAATGTGCTTTAGAATTTGAATAGCCCGAATGCGCTCTAAAAGCATGTGCAAGTTATTTTTAGTAGAAAAAATTGCTTTAGTATTTTGGCCATTTAAGTTTTAAGTTTTCAAGTTATTTAGCTAGTTGTAAAGCTATTTAAGAGATCTACATGATTATATCATTATTATTTTTTTTATACAAAAAATATTGTTTATTTTGAAAAAAGATAGTGGCTTTGCATCAAGATGATACCCACTTTTATTACAACAAATTATTACGAGCGCTAAAATTGAACAATGTCCACATGGTATTGAAAATGTGCACACATTTTTAGTTTGTCAATTGTTGAACCTCCACGAAAGAAGCCACATGGATAAAGGAACATATGTGTGCTCCTAAAGTGGGCACACATTATTAATGTGTGTGTGATATTAATGCACACACACATGTTATTAATGCATGTATGTTCCTAAATCATGCACATGTTAATAACGTGTGTACGCTCCTCTATGTATTGAAAAAGCAAGCCACATCCCATTTCTTCACCATTGTTTCCCTTTTACATGGAATCAACGACTTCCATGACAACAATACAAAACATGCGTGCACATACACCACCAAACAAACATCCAAACCATCCTTCCAAGTAAATTTCTTCACATTTTGTCATTTTTCTTTGTTTGTTTTGTGATTTAATAAACAAAAAATCTTTTGTAAATGAATCATAACTTAAATAAAATTATTATTTTTACATGTAGATTGTCTCTCCTCCATCACAATGGTAGAAAATGAGGAAACAAATCCACAAACAAGCATTAACCTTGAGGAGAACCCAAACACAAAAAACCCAATACAAACCCATAAGTAAACATTATCTCTAAGCAGAACCCAAGCTCAGAAACCTAGGTTAAGAAACATTTGAGCCAATTAAGAAGCTTGGAAGATCTAAGAACCACAAGGGAACCATCCAAACTATCCTTAGCCACATCCTTTAATAGCATCCAAAAGTAAATTTGAACCCAAAATCCAACAACATATTTTTTTAAATTTCAACAAGAATCCATCTAACATCCGACAACGTGCACTATTTTTTAACGTCGGTAGAATAGCGCTAAATATTTGACGACCCTAATAGTAAATCATAAATACGACGAGAGTTAGTCACATGACTGACACGTAAATTCAACGATATTCTGTCGAATATATGACACATATATCGTCGATTAACTGATTTTATTTTCCACGACTGTCGTTGAAAATGTGATAGTAAAAGTGTCATCTAATCGACCCTTAGTCCACCCAAACTATTGGTTAACCGACTTCTTAATCCAACCACAATGTCGGTTAACCAGTGACACAAGTGTTAGTTAATCGATGGTTTTTATGGATTAAGAAGTCGGTAAACCAATACCATAATCCGTCCAAACTCTCGCTTGACTAACAAGTATGATGTAGAAAATCTGACGCAATACTTAAAAATGGCTACACAAAAATGCGACGAGTCTCAGTGGTTTAAAAAAACAATTATATATAAAAATGTTCATGAGAATAGGATTTGAAACAAAAAAGGTAACAAAGCCATGAAAACAAGAAATGGATTCTACAAGAGAAACTAATTCCATCTTCAATAGAAAGTTTTTTTAAACATGGGTAAATATTCTAGATTGATAGACTAGTCTACTTATATTTCCTTTGGTATCAAGCCTAACATGATTAGGGATGTTTCTAGTGTTAGAACTTCTATCTTTATATGGTTTTTCTGTAAGAAAACTATTACTGATCATTAAATAGAGACTTGATGTATGGTTTTAATTATGTGATGCTTGTATAGATCATTTTCCTTGGTGACAACATATTTTGGAAATTCTACACGGAAAGGAATAAAATATGACCTCGGCATAGAAATTTTAGTGGAACATTATTGCATGGGTCAAAATATATTGATAGATCTTCCAAACGATCTAAATTATTAGGTATATTTATCAATTTCTTCATTATAATTCATTTTTCACAAATTGCTAAACAATTCATTTTCAAGTTGTGTTTGAAATTGATTGTGGATACACTAAAATGCAGTCCAAGTACCTTAATAGAACACTTTTTTCATTGCAACTATGGCCTTGAGTAAAGGGTATAGTGATGTTTTCTAGAAGAAAATATGTATCAATATCCCAAGGTATATTATGCCTAAAATACAGGTTAAATTTAATATTGGAAGTCTTAATTTCATTCCAGTCACTTCAGGAGATGAACTTTTATGATTTCCAAAAACCTTTTAAATATGATTTATGTGATCTTCTTTTTCTACAAAATGTGTATTTTTGTTCAAGCTTGAAGACCATCTGCATCTTTCTAAGAAAAGGAAATCTCGATTGACATTTGCATAACCAAATCCAATTTGCATATATAATATTATTTCAAGATGAATGGAGTGTTCATCTCATGATAAGTCGCTTAAGAACATCGTTCCAGAAAAAATAAATTCCCATTGGCTAGATCATGTTCCATACTCCCATGTGATTTCCAAATCAAACTTTTGTATCCAAATAGTTCACCTTTCCAATGTAAGATAAAGAGAACATTGTGCTGAGCAGAAACTCGGGCTCAAAATGTTTTAGAAATTTAACAACTCCACATTACCTGCTTCATTGTTTATTTTTTTTGAGAAATCACTCTTCTTGTATTTCTAATTGAACCTTACTGCTAAACTATTATGAACTATGAAGAACCATCCACAGAAATACTCTATAGTAATATAGGTATGGGACTTCCAAATTATTGTTATTTTTCTTCAGAACCATCCACCCAAGTACTAAATAGTAATATAAGTATGGAACTTCAAGATTATTTCTAAACTGTTATGAAAAATAAGCCAGCCAAGTACTTAGTAAAAATAATATATTGGGACTTCCAAATATCTTCAAACCTCGCGAGTCATCATGTTCTATGATCTTGAGCATTCCAATTCTTATTAACATTACTTGCCTTTGAATAACTTGACCAGATCTTATCATAGAGCTATTTCATTCAATGTCCATAAATGGCTTCCAATAATACCATTTCTAATTCTTCCAAATGTGTCCATGGACATCCAAGTTTAGCCTCAACCTTGAACAAACAATCATCCAGATCAATTATTTGACATATTGTTGTAAAATTGGTCCAACCAATGGTTGAAGTCTATGAGAAAAATTAATTGCATGCCAACATGGATATTTAGTTGTGCTCTTGTCTCACAATTCAGTCCATGGATGAAATACTTTCTTTTCCCATCAATTTCCTATGATGGAAGGAAGAAACACAAGTTTCCCTCTTTCCGTGGGGTTTTTTAAAAGATCAAGTCTTTATTCTAGAATTTAAAATTGTACTATTTTTTCCCAAAATATAATGCTTGGGAAAACAATTGAGTACGTACCCTCACTTCAAGGATGGTAAATAGGTTAAGCCCTATATTTTTTAGGTCACAAGGCAAGGTAAAAAACAAGGATCAATGGATGTAGGCAAGATTTTGGTGTAACATACATGGATAATAATAAAATAAGTATATAGGATCAAAGAATTCAAAACAATATGAGTGAAATTTATGCAAATATTAAATATAACATGTTACATATTATATCTCTGTTGCATTTCAAGAATTTAAAATTGACAATCTAACATAACCATAAACAATAAAATATTTTCTAGCATCTTTGAGGTTTTCAAGCAATAAGAATAGGTACATTTTGGATAACTACGCTTATAAACTGGTTTCAAATAGTCTATGTTGGCTACATATTTTCTTTTGGGGAAAATCACTTCTACTTTCATGGGTTTGGAAGTGTACATGATTTGTGGAATTCTAAGTAATGTGAACATTATATGCAATGAAATACATAACATGAATACAATATGGCATGAAATACATAATATGAACATACTATGGAATGTAACTGGAAACAATTTACCTCCCCTTATCACATATCATCCATTGTTAAGTTTGTCTATAACACTAGTGCAAAATGAGAGATTAGTGACCAGGAGACCAAAAATTTTGGTCACCACAATTTTTTTCAAGGGATAAATGACCAAAATTGATAAATTTAAGCAGGCTAACTAAAAAAGACCAAGATAAATGACCAATTTTGGTCACGGGGTATCTAGAAAAAAATGACCACATAACAATTGGTCATTTATTTGGTCATTTTTAGTTGTGGATCAGTTCGGCAATGAAAAATTACAATTTTGACAATGTTGTATATTTTACTAAATTCTAAGACTACAAATGGATTTATAGACATCCTAGAACTTAGTAAATTGCAGAGCCTCATGTGTTACAACTCCACTGTTAACACCAAATTAACTATGACAATGTCCTAGGGGTAGATTAACTATGACAATGTCCTAGCAGTGAGCTATAATTACTTATATATTTGAAAATAACTATACAAATATACCTGTATACATTTGTTTTTAAATATTTTATTGATAAATAATATTAATTATTAAACTATTTACATTATAAATTAAAAAAAAATGTTACTAAGTATTTTTTATTATATACTAATAATACATATAAAATTTTAGAAAAATATACTAAGTTATTTTTTATTATATACTATTAATAATACATATAAAAAAATTAAGTTAAACAAATATAAATATGATAAGTAATTTTTTATTATATACTATTAATATATATATATAAAATTAAGTCAAGCAAACACAAATATGATAGAATTCAAGTTAAACAAATACAAATTTCATTCTGTTAGTGTAGTTTCACAATTTTCAATCTGTTAGTGTAGTTTCAGAATTTGGGTTTTGGCGCCAACGTGAAGTGGTGGGTGCCAATGTAGAACAATCTTACATTTCACTCAAGCTAAATCCCAACGTGACCCTATTCAAGGCTTCAATGGCACAAGGTGTGTTTCAATCTATGTCCATTTTTCCCTGTGTTCTTCCCTCCGCATGACATTTTGGTGATTACCAGGACGCTACTGCAATGCAATGAAATATTCATCTGAGATCTTTAGGATGGAGTCCAATTCAGGGTTTCTGCAATGAAAATCATGGTATATTTTAGGGGTTCTTTCCCTTTTGTTCAGCTGAAATCCGACATTCAGAGATTCGATCCGACTACCATTTTATCATTCCCTTCGAGAAATTCGGGTTCACACACAAAGGCCTCCTGGAAATCTATGTGAAGGATTCCTCATACAAGGCCATCAAGGAGAATGATATCGACCTGGAGTCCATGGGGTTCTTCCTGAGCACCAGAGATGTCTGGCTTCACATCTTGCAAGATCTGGAACATGGAGAAATTTGCTGTGTACTCGAGAGTAAGCTCATCACTCCTCTCCTTACATTTAAGGATTTGGAGAATTCATTTCCCTTCAACAAAACTTTGAAAGAGCTCGAAGCAAACCAGTTTACTCTAGTCTTTGCTAATTGTATCTGTGACATCGTGGTTTCAATGGATGTAACTACAATTATTTATAATCTTGAGGGGGAAGGTGATGGCACCAGGCATTATCTTTCAGCCGGTGAAACCCTTTTGTTGAATCTTTTTTTCACTGTCTTTGATATCTGTTGCGCTGGTTGGGGTTTGGATCTACGTGGTTATGAAAAACTGCCTTACGACCTACCAGACCCATGTATTCATGGCCGCCCTCGTCTATTTGAAAGCTCTAAATCTACTCTGCGAGGAAGAGGCCAAATCTTTCATTAAGAGAACCGAAAAAACCCATGGATGGGATGATTTGTTTTATATTTTTAGTTTTCTGAAGGGAATTATGCTTTTTACCCTGATTGTCTTGATTGGCACCGGTTGGTCCTTCTTTAAACCCTAGCTGCAAGGCAAGGAGAAGTGAATGTTGTTAATGAAGTGAAGGTATGCACATTCTTTAAATAGTTTTTTCATCGAGTTGAAGTATGCAAGACTTAACAATTTATAGCAAGGTAGGATCATGGCCTTAACGGGAGCAAAGGTATATCTTTCGCTTTTGTCAGCATTGTGTGCATGTTTCTTCATTTTCATGCCAATTTTGTGTTGCAGGAGTTTTGAATCTCTCTCTACAAGCAATGGTCTAGTCTCTGATGATATTTTGACCTAGTTAGAAGAGGCAACTGATGTTGCAAACATAATGGAGGAGCTTGGATATGGATGTACAATTGATGTTTCACACTGCAAAGATATTTTGTCATTTTTTTCTCCACTGAAGGAGGTGACTGTGTCCAAGATAATTAGCATGGTTGTGCGCACTCATACAGGCCTTGCAAGAGGTGAAAATTCCAGATTCCAAGAAATTGTACTACCCCTATCCAAGCTACTTGGCCTTGATGACTGCAGAATGGTGCCCTCAAGATTCCTCTTCCTCTTCCTCGTTATCAACAGAATGCCACAATTGCCACTGATTATTTTGTATTGAGTGTAGGGTTCCTTGGCACATGGGCATGTCATGTCAGGAGTATAGTTCTCAGTTCAGCGGTCCAGATGCAGAGGTGCACATGCTCATAGAGAAGAACAAATGGAGGCTCTGTCATAAGTGCAAACACATGATTGAACGCCTTGAAGGTTTCCTCAGCATGATTTGCAGGTATTGTGAAAAGGTGCACATGCTCACAGAGAAGAACAAATGGAGGCTCTGTCCTAAGTGCAAACACATGATTGAACGCCTTGAAGGTTGCCTCAGCATGATTTGCAGGTATTGTTTTCACAGTCTCCGTAAAAGGGTTTGTGAGTTTGTAATACTTTATTTTTTCATTTTATATAATTTTAATATCAAATGTGTTGTGAATTTGTAGGTGTGGTTACGAATTTTGCTTCAAATGTGGATTATCAACATGTTACTGCCAAGTTTCTCAAGATTATATTGATGGGGATGATTAAGAAGCCAAGAGCATTTAGAATATCACTTGTAACCTTTGAACCTAGAGCCTTTTGCTTCCTTTCACCTTCATGTTTAGCCTTCATAAACTTGCTATTAACGACTTGCTAGATCTATATAAAAAACCAGGGGCTCATAGTTGTTGTGTATGGTCGTCGATGCAGGGACCAGGGGCTCATAGTTGTTGTGTAGGGTCGTCGATGCAGGGACTACAACATGCTGTTCTCTTATTGTGTATCTTCGATGTACTCCACCAAGAAAGAGGTTGTTTAAAAGCCACTTCAATCTTACATCAGTAGATCATATTCACCCATACATATAAGTAGATAATAGAGACCAGTTTCAATCTTTTCATCAATATATTTGTAGAAAATGAAATAAATATATTAAATATACAAAACCATTATCATTACTAGTAAGACTCAATTAAGGATTTTATTTTCCATGCACTAGAAATTTTTTAATAACTAGAGCAAAATGTTGTCCACTAAATAATGATTGAAAAAAATAAAAAACCAATCCGTTGGATATGGGATGCCCATGGCACACATTCAACATTTTATACTTCAATGTCTAATAGTTCCATAACTGACTCGTCATGGTTATCATCTTGGAATATTGATGTTCTATTGGATTCTATCAAACAACTGGTGAGTGTTCTGCCATTCACCTC
>LPNX011183452.1:188197-202113 GCA_001517045.1 Pseudotsuga menziesii
ATTAGGTTATTCAGGTTCTTCAAGCTAATGTGGGCCAGTTAGCATCTCGAGATCTTGCTGAGGAAATGAAACGATTGCATTCTGCAACTGTCCATGTTAATCCACGCTTATTGAGTGTTGGGGCTTCAGAACAGTCATCATCTGAGGTCTTTGCAGCTGATATTGAGGAAGAGGCAAACTCTTATTTTCAACAGACATATATTGGACAGTTTACAATGGATGATGTAATAGAAAAGCTTTCACATTTCAAGGAGTCATCTAAGAAGAGGTATCTTGTTTCCTGACCTATAAATAAAGCTAATAGTGTTCTGAGCTATAAAGCTTTTCCTGATTAAATTGTCTTTTGACATTGGAGGTTTTCTATTGTGATTTGTTTCTATTTGATCTTCTTCTAACAGTGATTGTCACATGCCCTACATGTAGGATGTACTTAAGCTATAATTTGGTAAACATGCAGCCTTTTCCCTGCTTTGCTGAGCTATGTACTATTAACTGTTTTGAAAACAAGAACATTTCTGCTTTGATTAGTTTACGAATTACTAAACCTGTTTTTCTGTCTGCTTCCTGCTTTTAAGTCTTATCTACTAGAATTCACACGGATTTGTTTGATTTATAGCCTATTTGGACATGTGAATATACTTGAAGACTAATATTGCTTCTGGCTTGGTTAATTTTGTAGGGAAAAAGAAATCTTTGCTTGCATGATACACAACCTATTTGATGAATACCGTTTTTTCCCAAGGTATCCAGAGAGAGAATTGGAGATAACTGCGATTCTTTTTGGTAAGTAATTTTCAAAGCATTTTCATACCTCAAGTTCTAATTTTTGTTCTTATGTTCCATGACGTGTTCCATGATTTTTGTTCTTATTTTTATCGCATTTACTATCTTAAAATCTATTTGAAGTATTGTGCTTTATTCTTACTCCATTGCATAAACAGTAAGGAAATATTGTTGTCTACAGGCCTCCCCTTTCTGCAAAATTGTCAGAGAAGCCCTAGTCGAGCTAGAGTTGCCACATATATATCATTGGTATGTTTTGGTATGTTTTGAGCTAGATAAGCCTTTGCAGATTTTGAGTCTTAAGGAGTCATATCCCAAACTGGACCCTGTGGATGTCCTTATAATAAGAATGCGAGCTACAAGAACAAGAGCATCATCAGTATAAGCAAACCTCCCATCCTCTACCTTCAGAACTTGATTTACTAGGTGTTCTTAAAGTTCGATGGATAAGGCACGCCTCATAACAAG
Source organism: Pseudotsuga menziesii (assembly GCA_001517045.1). Taxonomy (NCBI): domain Eukaryota; kingdom Viridiplantae; phylum Streptophyta; class Pinopsida; order Pinales; family Pinaceae; genus Pseudotsuga; species Pseudotsuga menziesii. Next base: position 189,449 of record LPNX011183452.1, read on the forward strand.
TTCATGTAACAGGTTAAAGCATGCTTTGTGAAAATGTTCAAGGAAGTGTTTTTCATAGGACATATCTGAAACACTAGCCCCCTCCATTCTTTCATCAACTGAAAGCTGTGGCTGTAGCATTCGTAAAAGAGCACTGACATGTTCTTCATTAAGTTGGCGATAGGCTTCTTTGTAAATAGAAGAATGCCAATCTGGAGAAAAAATGCACTCTTTAATAAAACTAAGCACTTCAACAGCTCCTTGTAAAGGAATATTACTGGAGTCAGAAACACTGTCATTTGCAGAGCAGGACTGTTCATGTCCATCAGAGATGACTACATGCCTGCTAGCCTCTGAAAACAGATCTCCAAAGAGAGCATCATCTTGTGATTCTTAATATTGAATGAGTTGTAAATGAAATTTAAAGATTAGTCCTTGGTGTGATGATAGAGACAACCCCATTGTGAACAATCAATTTTGAATATTTTGTTGTCACTCGCATTCCAAATCTCTATATTGTGAGGGAAGGTATCGAAAAAGTTGATTCTTAATAGACAGTGTCGGTGATTAGCGACGACTACCACTTAGAACAACACTATGGGAAGTGTGCCTATAATAATATTTGTAGGAGTAGTACAACCATAGGAAACATTAGTGGGAGTAGACACGCCATCATGTGTAACAATGGAAGTGTCTGCATGTCTAAGACCAATATAAGTGTGGTTAATGGGAGCATGCACTATAGATAGACCAAGATGGCTAATAGAAGGAGAAGTCTGAGTAGATACTATTAAAAGGGCCTCATTTTAATTATTCCCCTTTAAAAAGATAGAAGTTAAGGTCATATTATTACTTATCTGAGTGAGCTATGCGAAGGGTTATCACTTACTTACCTTCGTAAAGATTTAGGGGAAAAAGAAAGGACCTTTTAGGAATTTGAACAACCAATTGAATAAGATCAATCAATAGATGCCCTTATATCTGCAAGCTAGTTTATTTGCTTGAATACTATGGGGACTCAATGAGAATTCTCAAGGATACCTGTTGTTGTGACTAATCAAGTAAGACTGCAAAGCATGCAAGATGACAAGCGACTAATTTATCCATTTGAAGGTATTAATATCCACCACTTTTTTATTGCAGTTTACATTAAGTTTGAGGATTCTAGAGTCTACACTTTTGCTTTCTTTGTTGCAAGGTCTTTTAAGGGGTAGTTTTAATTGAAACTTTTATATTTGTGATACATTTCTATGACTTAGTCTCGAAAATAGTTTGTGTATTCAAAATCCTGATACTTATATTATAAAAGGGGAGGAGTTGTTATCCTTCTACATGCTATAAGCTATCATTACATCAATGAGAAAATAAAATTCTTGTGTCATTGTTAGTCTAAAGATCCATTTGGTCAGTAATTAGAATCTCATATTCCCCTTCACGTAGAAAAGTCATCTCAATTTGGTTTCTTCTCCCTGGGTGAAATTTTAAGAACAAGACAGATGGGTGTAGTGTAACATCTATGAAATGAGTTATAAGAAATATATTTTAAGTCCCAGCACCCTGATATACACCGTTTGGATTGCCTCGTTGATTTTGTTTTTGCATAGTCTTTTCATTGAAATTTGTTATACCTATTTTAATAGCCACAACTGTGATGATTGAAGGTTTTTGTAAGCCAGCTGGTGCAGACCTCCAAACCCTCAGTGAGAAAATGTGTGCGTAATTAAACATGGAGCTATGTTTGACTCGTGAGCTTCACCTTTCCTAATGAAAAACCAAATCAAACGGTCTGACCTTCACCAGCTTCTTATTGGAACATATCATCATAAGCTAGAGAGTAACATACCTGTAGATTTTGCTCTTTGGAATTCAATATGACATAAGAAAATAAATTAACAACGGGGTTCATCTAAATATGCTAATACCAAAATTTCGCCTATGGAATTGGATTCTTGAAAATTTTGTTTCATGTTATAGGCGATTGAGCTAAGAGCTGACACTTGTGTTTGTTTGATGCAGGGTGATATTTGGCATGATTGTGTCTTTGCCAATAACGCTATTATACTATGTTCTTCTTGTTTCTTTAACCTCGAAGCCTCAGTGAATCTTAGATCTACTAGTGGCATGAAGCCTGCTGATAATTCCATGAAATTCTACTCAGAAATGTTGAATATGACTGGAATATATTGGCATATGACTACCTCAAGAATGCTGGTGTATAAGCTATTGCAATCTACCAAGTTTCTACAAAGATCAATCCCATTATATGCCTATATCTCAAACGGATTGGAGATATAATAGTGTCTTAGGTTATCCTTCTAGCAGGCTACAAATTCAAAACTATTGCCTCAACTTCCTCCTAGTTGCACTGTATTTGTTTATTAATATTCATTCCTTATGATAAACCCAGGGCCGAACTTACATTGTGAGGGTTTATTCAACTAGGGCTGACGTATTTATTGTATACCCAAAATCCTTCTCCTAATATCGACTCTCCTCTTCTTCATATGGCATGGTTTTGGGATTGAAATAAGGAGATTTTCTCATGGGAAAGATGGTGAGGTGCCGTTAAACTAGTATGTTGTTATATACTATCCTCACAACCCTTAACTTGTAGCAAAATATGAGGTAATCTGACCTTAACAAGGTCCATACACATGATTATATTCACAAATCATGAGCATGAAGACTTATTAGTGGCACAAAAACTTGTTTAAGATCCCCATATCATTGTCATGGACTGTCATAAATCCATTCTTAATTGCCTTCACTCCTCCCATAGTTGCCTATCAAATTCCTTCATTAAAAGAAACCTTGAACCCGTCATAAAACTTGCCAAAGAGGACTGTCATGCCCAACCAATAACCAAGTTGTTCTGACAGAGGACTGTTCACACCATCATATTTCATCTACTTCCCTCATCTTACATTCTTTGATTGGAATTTCAAGTATGGCAGATACTCCATCATATAAGATCTGAATATCCAAATGTTTTATGCTTTTCCATTTTATTTCACGTTCTTTGTATCTATTATTAAATAACTCAACAAAAAGATTCACCAAGGCAAAAACTGTTTAATTGCAGATTTAGCTACCCCAAGGGAGGCTATTTTAACCTTGGTCTTAGACTAAATGGCTCCTTTAGACAAGAGCCATAGAACTTATTAGATTGGAATGCTGTAGTACGTTCTAATATTTGATAGCAAAATTTAATATTCTTTCAGTATTAATAGTGTATGCATGCAGTGTTATGTGTTTGCTAGATTGTTATTGATAGTATATAATGATTTTTTATTCTGTTTACTTTTGTGATATGTTTCTCTATAAATTCAGGTGGTTCTAAGGCATTTAAAGGAGGATGAATCACAGTTGAAGGAAGGATCAAATGGCAATTCTTTGATGGCACAGGTAGGCATGTTCCCTCAGAATCAACATGTTACAAAATTTTTTTGATTTAGGATTTGATAGAAGTGTCTATTTCATGTGATGTGGTTGTTTGAGTCGACTATCTAGGATCTGTGTATGCAATTGCAAGGATAGTCATGGCACAAATTAATGCTGAGAGCTAGGTTAAAATCCTTATATGAAGGGACTACAGAGAATATAGAGCTAACAGAGAATACAGAACTAGTTGTTTTCTTCATAAACCAAATAAGGCAAGGACCACCTTGCCAATTACCTCAAGGTATGCCTTACGAACACCCTAAATATATATATATTATACTTGGGGTAATTAATTAAGTCCTACAAATTGGTGTTATCCCACTCCTCCACCTTATAGAAAGAAATTCCCAACTCCACAGCCGTGACAATATCCAAACCCTTAAGGCCAGTAGCCACCTTTCTTTCCAGATAAAAGAACCCAACAAACCCAGTGGTCCACTCATCACTAGCCCTGGTAAAACCTCAGCAGAAGTGGCAACAACCCCCCCAACAACAAGCACTATTGCCACCTCCTTAGCAGAATCATATACCCCAACATCAAAGAGAACCACAAATTCCTGCCCGAAGTTGTAGTTTTCATATTGTGTGATCTTGATGCAACTATAACCTAATGACGAAAAATTATTATTGTAACAAGTGATGAGTGTTACACCTGAACAGATTAGTTGTTGGCACAAGAACTATAGGCCATGTATGTTAATGTTACAAAGTTTAAGTACTTATGGAGCATAAAGTATACTATCTTTGATGTGGTTTTTAGTGGTTACTTTTTATACAGAGAGGTAGTCAACCGAAAGTTACAAAATAGGAAGCTGCTGTAGCTTCCTAGGATCTTGCAGTTCAAGGACAAGCTTTGTTTAACCTGAAGGATTCAAACAAGGTTAGCTTTCAGAAAATATGATGTTTTAGTCCTCTGATTTTGTAAATATGTCAAGGAAATGACCATATTAATGTTCCATGCAAATGTGTAATACATATAGGAAGGCCAAGAAATATTAGTTCCACGTAAACACAAATTTGAAGAGCCACGTCTGGAGCAAATTCAAGAAATTGAGGTTTGTAATGATTAAACGTTGGTCTAGTAGTTGATATGATCTCTTATTTTTATGTTTTGTGGCATCTGATGGTGTTTTTCATTGCAGAACGATATTATGAGGTATTTTAGAGAATATTTGCATACAAGACTCTTAAGTCTGGACTTCAAAAAACAAGTAGATGGTATGGAAATGATGCAAAAGGTAGCACTGAAATGATTCCTTATGAAAGTAATTTATATTTAATGAAGTGGTTTACTCAGTTTTTTTTTCATAGTTAATTTGCTTGGTGAGACGGCATATCCTAAGATGCCATTGTTCCAAATTTATGCATTTTACAGGTTATTCCTTCTCATGGTAAAGAAATGGTTGAAATTGTTGATATCCTTATGAAATTTCTAAGCGAAAGAACTTTATTTGAAGCATCGAATGACTCGTTAGGAAATCCTGTCCAATGTTCTCGATCAATTATCAGTATTTCTTTGGAGACAATTGTAATACTCTTCAAAGTGAGTTATTTTTTTGTGATTTATGGACATGTTTCAACTTTCAACATGAATTATGGTATCTTGTTTCACTCTAAGTATTGGGTTATTCAGGTGCTTCAATCCAACATGGGCCAATTAGCATCTCGAGACCTTGCTGAGGAAATGAAACGATTGCATTTTCCAACTGTCCATGTTAATCCACGCTTATTGAGTGTTGGGGCTTCGGAACAGTCATCATCTGAGGTCTTTGTAGCTGATATTGAGGAACAAGAAAAATCTTATTTTCAACATACATATATTGGACAGTTAACAATGGATGATGTAATACAAAAGCTTGAACATTTAAAGAAGTCATCTGAGAAGAGGTATCTTGCTTCCTGACCTATAAATAAAGCTAATAGTGTTCTTAGCTATAAAGGTTTTCCTGATTAAATTGTCTCTGGACATTAGAGGTTTTCTAGCGTGATATGTTCTATTTTATCCTCTTTTGATCCTCTTCTAACAGTGATTGTCACATGCCCTACAATGTGGTAAACATGTAGGATGTACTTAAGCTATAATTTGGTAAACATGCAGGCTTTTCCCTGCTTTGCTGAGCTATTTACTATTAACTGTTTTGAAAACAAGAACATTTCTGCTTTGATTAGTTTACTAGTTACTAAACTTGTTTCTCAGTTTGCTTCCTACTTTTAAGTATTATCTACTAGAATTCACATGGATTTGTTTGATTTATAATCTATTTGGACATGTGATTCTACTTGAAGACTAATATTCCTTCTAGATTGGTTAATTTTGTAGGGAAAAATAAATCTTTGCTTGCATGATGCACAACCTATTTGATGAATAACTTTTTTTTCCCAAGGTATCCAGAGAGAGAATTGGAGATAGTTGTGATTCTTTTTGGTAAGTAATTTTTTAAGCATTTTCATACCTCAAGTTTTGATTTTTGATCTTATGTTTCGTGATGTGTCCATAGGCATCACAACTAATAAAACTCATGCTGTAGGATCTAATAAAACCTAATGCCCAAGAGAAACCCTAATTTGCACAAACAAAGTTGTGAAACCACCAATCAGCATTGCAAAACCAACACAAAATTGTGATACACATTCAAAATATAGGGTTATTGATGCAAATTAGGTCTTTTTATAGAGTTGACTATAAAAATCATAAAAAATCAAATTGTGGCAATGTGATTCTCTAGAATAAATGGTGGATTTAGCTAGGGATTTTGTACTTATATGTTGGGCAATAAATTGATTTCAATCAAAGAAACATTGCTCATACACTTGCAAATATGTAAATTATTGTTTGAATATATATTTGTAGGCTAAATGATTGAGGGAAGGGCCACAAATGATCCAATTAAGTTTGGATGGAAAGTGCCTTTATGTTACCAATTCATTATTTAGTCCTTGGGATCAACAGTTCTACCCTAAATTGATAGAGAAAGGCTCCCATATGCTTCAGATTGACTACGACACTAACAAAGGTGGACTAGAAATAAATCCCAATTTCCTGGTGGACTTAGGAGATGGGATAGAAGGCCCAACAACTGGCTGATGAGATGAGGTATCCTGGTGGGGATTGCACTCCATATATATGGCTCCAGAAATTGAAACCCAGTTAATAAAAGCATGGTAAATTCCTACTCTTTAAGTATATGTGCATATTCTTATCATATTAGTTTTGTCATTTGATTGGTAAATCAGGTTGTTGTATTTTCTATAATGAAGAACAAATTTATTTTTCTGTATTCGATGCAAAAAATACACTTCTCATTAACTTTTAAGTATGCTAAACAATGTTTGTTTTCAAACTATGTGGCATTTATCACCTAAATTTTAACAGAAGTTCTTTATTGTATTCTCATTGAGCAATACCAATTCTAGGTGGTAGGATGCAATCACAATAGTAAACTGCATTCAGAATACAGAGGCTATTGGCTAATTTTTATTGGCTAAGATTTCTATTGGATAATTTTTAAAGGTCCACCTCATAGACAATCAATTTTTTCAAAAGAACATCTTACAAATGTTCTCGATAGGTCATCTGGTTGATAGAGGCTTTGTCAAAATGTCTACAGCCTACAAATCTGAATTAAAATACTCAAGGACTATTGTTCCCTTCTGAAATCATCCCATATAAGCTTCTCATAGGTGGGCAACTTATCTTAGGAATACACACCCTGAACAAAAGGTTACCAATAGGATGAAAACCCATTTAGGGTTGTGGGTACAAACTCTTCACCCTCAACCTCTTCTCCAACTGCTTCAAGTTGATCATGGAGTTCAGTGATCTTCATCAAATAACTGGCTATGATACTTCTCTTGGTCATTTGTGTGGATCCAAGATTATTCCTCATCAATGTCTTCTAATTGATGTTTTCAGTCTGTTATAGAGTGACTAGAACATCAAACATATCCTTTCCAATATTTCTGATATTCATTCTACAATGATATTTCTTCCTCTCTGAAATGTCATGTTGGTGACTGGGAATATTTAAAATGATCCTGATTCACGCTCTAGGAAATATATTTTGGAATCTTGTATTTTGGCATCTGGAAATATGTTTTCATTCTGTAAATTTTCCAACATGGTTAAATTGTTGAAATGTTTGTGATTTTTGTTTCCATAACCCACATGTACACTTAATTGGCCTGGTGTTCATTGTTGTATGGAGAAAAACTTGCAATTTTTGCATAAATGATCCTTCTACTAGTATAGTTTTGTGCAAGTTGAAGTATACACTAGTAATATATATTTGTTGTATCTCTGATACTGATGGTTTCCTTAGTTTAGTTGGTGTTATAAAAATTAATAATTCTCTCTAAATCATTTTTTGTATTGCACCTAAGAGAATTCATGTATGTTTGGATTAGACATAATTACTTTTTGGGTCCTTCATTGGGATGACCATAAATAATAATACTTGTACATTCCAGATTTTTAGCCTAAATTGCTTTATTCCCTTATATCCAATAATTTTGCTTTCCTTGTGAGTGTTTGGTACTGTAATTTACCTTTCTGCCCATTCTGGTCACTTGTGTTGAGTGGTCATGCGATTTGACAAGATTCAAAATGTTACTAATTCATTAATATTTTTGCAGGTGCCTTCAACCTCACTTGTAATGAGGGAGCTAAGAGAGACCTTGCTGCAAAGCCTCACAACTTCTTTGGAGGAGATACTCTTGGAGATGATCCCTTTGGAGAAGTGGCATATCCCAAACATCACAAGCAATCAGAAGTTGCTAATATATATAGGATTGCTGCAAAAAGCAAGGTTTATAAAACTTCCTGTCAAATTATAAAAGAAATTATCCATTATTGCTCTTCTTATTGACAGAAAATTTGATCTTTAAGATGAAATTTTAAGATTTTAAGATTTTTATATCAAGGTCTCTGACCTAACAATTTCATCTAAAAGCATTTTTGGTTGTGTAAAAAGAATAAAGCATGTCATTCTCTCACTTTGTTTAAATGTAGGCAGATGCACATGGATTGCCTATGGTTTCCACATAATGGAGGACATGTGGACATTAAACAGGTATATTGAAAATTATACCTTCAAAACTAAAAGTCTGATTGGATCTAACGTCATCAATCGCTCTCTGATTTTTTCTTACAAATTGGTTCATTCTTGTGCAGACGTTGAATAATGGTTTGCTAGTAGATCCGCATAATGACAAGGAAATTGCAGCTGCTTTGTACAGACTAGTAGCTGATAAGAACCTCTGGGCTGAATGCAGGAAAAATGGTCTGAAGAACATTCACCTCTATTCTTGGCCACAACATTGTAAAATATATTTGTCAAGGATTTCCCAATGCAGAATGAGACACCCATAGTGACAGAGTGAAAATGACTTCAATGAAAATATGGATTCTGAATCAGACACTGGTTCATTCAAGGATGACCCATATACATCCCTTAGACTCTCATTATATGCATATAAACCTTCTTGCTCAAATTCACTTAATAACACCATTGAACTTGATAAGCTTCTTCAAAATGAAGATAATGGGGAGGGTATTTGTGATCACATTAGGATGATCATAGAGAAGACTAAGAATAGTTAATCTGAACTATGAGAAGCAAATGATACAGGAAAAGCAAATATCAATTGAAATAATAGCTTTAATTCTATGGGGAAACTACATCTCAGGAGAAGAAAGTGTCTATTTGATATTGCAATGGATTACTATGATGCTAGTGGAGAACCCCTTGTTAGTAAACTAGCTATTATTATCCAAGATATTATGAATGCAGTTTGCTCTGCTGGAAACTTCCCATCTCCTGGATTCTTCTTATCAACTGCATTGACAGTTTCAGAAACTATTTTTGTGCTTCAGTCTATTGGAGTAAAATTGTCTACATTTGATGCTCTAATTTGCAGCAGGGGGAGCCAACTTCTATATATAGCTGGCGATAGTCTAGATTCACCCATATAACCAGATCCAGATTATGATTCTCATATCAATTATCGATGGGGTGCAGAGGGCCCGAGAAAAAAGCATGAGAAAACTGAGAGGTCCACATAATTCTCGATTCCTAATGGAGGATGCTGAAGCATCTAACCCCCATTGCTTGGCCTATACAGTCAATAATATATCCACTGTAAGTTTCAATTCTAGATGTCATTTTCAGTAACTGGTATATGTTCTATGTCACTACAGGAGTGGTATTCAGCCTCTGGAAAATCTAGAAAAATATTGTTTGTTGATTAAGGCACCTGTTTACTAGCTCCAATTGCATGACATTAAAATGGCATTGCTAAAAAAAATTCCGAAAGGAGTAAAAGAGCTAACTTTATTTATTCCAAATACTAGGGAGCCATGACAACTCTCTATTAGTATAACAGAATCAGGATTCAAGACTATCATTGAATATTGATTATTCCTATCATCTTTTTAAGATTTTACTTGGGTACTATTTTGCCAGGCACCCATAGCACATGAGTTGAAATGGCAATTGAGAATGAGAGGTTTAAGATGCCATGTGCTTTACTCTCAAAATTGTTCCCAGCTGTGTGTGCTGCCTCTTCATGCTTCAAGATCTCAAGCTTTAAGGTGATAAAATTCTAGATAGTTATTTGCCTCTAAATTTAATTGGATGGATTTGGTCTTTGGCGAGTGCATGTTAAGCACTTTTGGCCATATTTTAAAGATTTTACTTGGGTACTGTTTTGCCAGGCACCCAAAGCACATGAGCTGAGACGGCAATTGAGAATGAGAGTTTTAAGATACCATGTGCTTTACTCTCAAAATTGTTCCCGACTGTGTGTGCTACCTCTTCATGCTTCAAGCTCTCAAGCTTTAAGGTGATAAAATTCTAGATAGTTCTTTGCCTTTAAATTTAATTGGATGGATTTGGTCTTTGGCGAGTGCATCTTAAGCACTTCTGGCTCAAACAGAGCCCATGCAATAAATTCTTGTTGAGCGAGATCTGTATTACTAAAAGTTAGATTTGGTGATTTGCAGGTACCTGTATGTTCGATGGGGCTTGGATATAGCCAATATGTATGTGTTTCCGGGGAAAAAGGAGGTACAATCTATGAAGAGATGATTGGAGGAATGCATAAGACACTGATATTGAGAGGGATCGTCTATGATGGAAGTGAAAAGATGGGGAGGAGTCCTTCCAGCTATAGAAGAGAAGATGTTTTCCCTTCACAAAGTCCAAATATAGTGACAGTTACTGTAAGTGATGATAAAGAAGAATTTAGCCGCCAAGAGATGATTGCAGCTATGAAAACATTTTCTTGAGATAAATAATTCTGCATCCCATTGTATGTAACCAGATGCATTTTTACTAAAATAAAGGTTCCTAGTAAATTTTAGGGAGATGAAAACTACTAGTAATGTCTTAGAATATTTGTAAAAACCCAATTAAGTTGTTAAGTATTGAACTTTTACGGAAGCCATCATATCCATGAAAGAGCTAGGCAATACAATGGAGTTGGACTTCCTTCAGAGGTATTAGAAGTGTTTTTGTATTTGTTATAATAAGCACATATATAACTGTTTTTTGGAATTGTTTGTTTTTGCCATGTTAAATCTTGTGAAATTACTATGTACATTTTTCAGTTATTCGTTTTTATTTTTACCGAGCAACACAATTTATTGCTTAACATGTGTTGTTTGCAGGTAACCTTACTCACAAGCTTTGTAAAAACACGAAGAGGGATGCTACTGCAATGTGAATACAGAAGCACGTGCGTAGATATAAAGCTCGGAAAGCTAAGAAGCAGAGGTATCAGAAGTGTTTTTGTATTTGTTATAATAAGCACATATATAACTGTTTGTTGGAATTGTTTCTTTTTGCCATGTTAAATCTTGTGAAATTACTATGTACATTTTTCAGTTATTTGTTTTTTATTTTTACTGAGCAACACAATTTATTGCTTAAAATATGTTGTTTGCAGGTAACCTTACTCGCAAGCTTTGTAAAAATATGAAGAGGGAGGTTGCTGCAATGTGGATACAAAAGCACGTGTGTAGATCTAAAGCTCAGAAAGCTCAGAATCATGTGCAGTGCGGATACAAAAGCACGTGCGCAGATAGAAAGCTGAAAAAGTGGGCAATTGAGTATGAAGATTATGTTACTGATGCTTTTTCATTGAGTATGAAGAGCCTGTTGCTGAGGGTTTTAAGTTGCTAAGTATGATTTTGAAGCTGTCGTGGGATCCAAGTATGGCTTAGAAACAAAGTACAAGTGGGATGGTTTAGCTAATGTAATATTTTTTAAAGTCATCGGTGTACTAGATGATTTTCATGTAAAGTTATATGGAGATAGTTTTTGAGAAAACTCATTTATTGTAATACTTGACTTTTCATATAATATAATTTGTGCGGTTTAAAACTTATATGGTTGCCCTTTATATTTGCATAATTCAAATGTGTATTAGATGATGATAAATAATGTATGATTCTCTTTTTAATTTAAACATAATACCATATTAAAAATTTATATTGATTAATAATGGACACCATTAAAACTACTAAAATGTAATAACCACACATAAAACCACTAAAAATGACTAAATTAGTGACCAATAAATGAGATTAATGACTAAAATTCATATATAAAATAACAAAAAATTGAGAGACACGTGACTAAACAATGAGATATAAATGACCAAAAAAACGACCAAAATTCGCATATCAATGACCAAAAAGCAGTTTTGGTGGCTAATTTGCGGTCTTTTAATACGTGACCAAATTTGGTCATATTCTAGTTTGCCATGTAGTCATTAATTTGGTCATAAATGTGGTCATATATTTGGTCATCGATTCAAATATGACAAAATTAATGACCAAATATATGACCAAATTAATGACCAACTGACAAGCTATAAATGACCAATTTTGGTCGCGTAATAAAAGACCGTAAATTAGCCACCAGCGATCGCCAAACCAAAATTGGTCATTGATATGCGGATTTTGGTCATTGTTTTGGTCACTAATCTCTCATTTTCCACTAGTGTTAACTTCATTGGAACATGGTAATATTGTAGTACTAAAGGTATTAGGAACAACCAAGTTCCACCCAACCGTAGGGTTTGGGAAGGGGAAGTGGGTTGAGGTGTTTTGGACATTGAGTGGAGGGTTTAGAAAATAACTTAGGGGTGAATCCACGGACCTGGGTAACACTTTTTGGCAAGTGAATTTCGGCAAAAACAGAAAAATGCACCTCGGTCGAGGGCTTGTTAAGCCCTCGACCGAG
>LPNX011183452.1:204787-219787 GCA_001517045.1 Pseudotsuga menziesii
AAATAAATAATAAACATTTATTATAGAAATTAAAAATTGTTAAAAAAAATCATTGACTTATTATACCTAGAGTTCAAAACAATCACTTTTAAGTGTTTGCATGGTTCATGCATTTTGAATTGTTGTGACATTCAACTAATCACAAAAAATTTATGTATCTTGCCGAAGAAAGGGAAAACTTATGAATTTTGTTGAATCCAACGTTATAAATAACCATCATGTCATCTTCATCAAGATTGAGGTTGTGATATATATGGATAAAGTCCAAAGCTTCCTTAATAAATGAGGTTATTTGACCTATAAAAAGTTGCAATTTATTAGCTAAAATTCACACAAAAATATTGATAGGGATCCAAGTGGGCTGACTATGGGTTTAAGTGAGTTGTTCTTGTTCCAAGTTTTAGGTTGCATATGTATTATGGGGGTTGAACTTTATGTGGAATAAGATCAAGTTTATTGTAAAATGCTCCAAAAAAATAAAATAACATTAGTAACTTGGCTATTGATTTTGTTAATAATATTCATTGAGAGATATTTATAAAATGAACAGGAAAGAATATCAAATTATTTATGTCCACATTTATATGTGGTCATACTAACCAATGCAATGCATTTCATTTATGTTATTTAAGTATGGAAACATTTGGGTTATCATTAATTCAATGAAGCACTTGGGAAATCATTCATTCTTTAAAAAAGTTATGTTAGTTTTCGAATTTTATGATTAAGAATTTTCCCATAGTAATCCCAGAACATCAACACTTAAAGAAGTCTTTAGTTGCAAAAATATTATTAAATATATATTAAAATTATTAAATATTATTGTTGCAAAAATTGGAAAAAACCAATAAACATTTTACATATAAGTCTAAGTGATTCGTATTTGCTTGAAGATTGTTACAAGACATAAAAGTTTGATACTTAGAAGGGGTATACATGATACTTTGATAAGTATTATGTATGGCTAGACTACCAATTTGTTTAATTGGTAATTTAATAGGAAAAAGGATTAAACTTATCTAGTTGCTTTTAACACTTGATTAATGAATTTTCCATATTTTTATTCCTGTTCCTCAACCCAACAATCTCCAACTCTTTAAGAATAACTTGTGACATAGATTGAACAAGAGATTGTTCACTTGATTCTGTAGGAGGGGGGATTATTATTTTTTCAAGCTCCCTTTCTTTTTCTTGCAGCTTGTTTTCCAATTCTTCATATTTTATCTTGAGATCCTTTTCACTTTCCACCAGAAGAAACATGTCTCTTTCCCATTGTTTTTCCTTCTCTGCAAATTTCAATAGTTTTTCCTTGCAATAAGTCAACTCACCAGTCAAATTTTCTTTCTCGTTTTTAAGCTCGGTTAGCTCAGAAGCTTGTATTAACTGAGTGGAAGGAATCTTTAACTTTTTCTTCAATTATTGGATGGTGTTTTCCTTTTCATGCAACAATTTCTGTGTTGCAGCCCCTTTGTCTACTTGACTGACAGCAGCCAACAAGTCTACTTGTAAATTTTTGATCTGTTGTTGGTGGGCCTTGTTTTCCACCCTCTCCTGCCTTAGTTGATTTTCAATCTTTCTTTTGTTGGAAAGCAGTCTATATACTTTCAATGTTTCCTTCAGCAGTTTAGTGTATATAATAACTGTAGCTTGTTTGTGTAAATGAATCATGTCAGGAATGTGAATATTTTCCAAGCTCATCTTCACTTTGTTATATTTTTATCATTTAATCAATATGATTTTATGATCTTATCTGAGAGAATAACATGCACAACAATAATCACAAGAGATAAGAGAAACAAAAATTTTCCTCGGGGAAACCATAAAGGAGAAAACCCCGCAACTTCTTCAGAGATAGAATGAGCACCAATAGAAAAAGTAAAATCCGAAAACATAAAGATGATCTTCAGCAGCTGATCTCTCTCACTTGTGTAAGCACTTCCTCTCTCACTCATGCACCCCAGTTGAGTGTGTGTGTGTGTACTAAATAGAGAGGTTCACTCTTTATTTATACTAGTTTCCGACTTGACATTAACTTACCAAGGTCGACTTCTCTAGGATAGTCTAATAACCCTAATGCCCCTCAACTGTGGGGAATTTTCCCCTCTGATCAACAAGGAGGGTTAACCTCAACTCAATTGTGGGGACTATTTCCCCGACTTACAACAGAGGGTTAACCTCATTGACTTTACATGACTTTATTATATTAATGACTCTACCGATAATAACATTGGGGTATAATGAAATACAATATATAAAATATACAAGTGAATACATTCCAAAGTTACAAATACATCAACACTCCCTCTTAACTAGGAAGGTATTCTCTTGACACAATTCATCAGCACAAGTCTTCTGCTCTGGATCACCATCAAAGTTGGATCATCACTGGATCATCATCAATGTTCAATCATCACTGGATCATCATCAAAGCTGGATCATCACTGGATCATCATCAAAGTCGGATCATCACTATATCATCATCATCATTGCTTCCTCTCTCTCGATCAAATGGTGATATCTCTCAATTCTACTCTTCATAGGAAGTTCTATAGAGCTAGACCTTTTTCATGCTGGTTGTATGCCTAGCCTCCATGTAGGTCTTATTCTGCTTTAGCACTTATATATTACCATGGGAGGAACACATCCTACATCCATGTTAGAAAGGCCCACCCATCACTCACATTTGACCATGGGAGGAACACATCCTGCATCCATGTCAGAAAGGCCCTGCACTCACATCTGACCATAGGAGGAACCAATACTGCATCTATGTCAGAAAGGATCTGCACTTACATCTGACCATGAGAGGAACACATCCAACATTCATGTTAGAAGGGATTGGCACTTATATTTGACCATGAGAGGAACACATCCAACATTCATGTCAGAAGGCATTGGCACTTATATCTGACCATGAGAGGAACACATCCAACATTCATGTCAGAAGGGCTCTGCACTTACATCTGACCATGAGAGGAACACATCCAACATTCATGTCAGAAGGGCTCTGCACTTACATCTGACCATGAGAGGAACACATCCAACATTCATGTCAGAAGGGATCTGCACTTACATCTGAACATGAGAGGAACAAATTAAGCATTCATGTCAGAAGGGCTCT
The DNA here is from genome assembly GCA_001517045.1 of Pseudotsuga menziesii. NCBI lineage: Eukaryota > Viridiplantae > Streptophyta > Pinopsida > Pinales > Pinaceae > Pseudotsuga > Pseudotsuga menziesii. The sequence continues at coordinate 207,909 of LPNX011183452.1, forward strand.
ACACTTATATCCGACCATGAGAGGAACACATCCAACATTCCTATTAGAAGGGATCTACACTTACATATGACCATGAGAGGAACACATCCAACATTCATGTCAGAAGGGCTCTGCACTTACGTCTAACCATGAGAGGAATACATCCAGAATTCATGTCAGAAGGGCTCTACACTTACATCTGACCATGGGAGGAACCAATCCTGCCACCATGTCAGAAGGGTTCACGGACTCATCACCTCCCCTTAGAGGGAACCTCGATCTGGAGAACACCAAGCTTCTCCCTAAATTACTCAAACTTCACTCTGGCCATTTCTAGCATAGAATCACATCAGGGCTGATTATGTCCAAGGATAACCTGTGAGCTTCACCAAGACCGATTACATTCGAGGACAACCTACAAAACCGTTTATGTCTGAGCAACCTACGAGCTTTGCTAAGATTTTATTCTCACACAACCTGTCTCACTGGCTATGCTAGAACTTCCTCTTTTGATATAGATCACAAACTGGAGCTTAAATTCTCCTCTCTCGGCTATACTCAGTGCCATGTAGGTCCCCATCCTACCAAATCAAGAGATCACACCTGATCCCATACTGAAGCAGCACCCCAAAGTGCTCTTCCTATCAATGGCACTGCCTGTCCAATCCGAATACACATAACCCTCCACGTTAATATTTTGATTCACTTCATACTTGAGACCATAGTCAACTGTACCCTTTAGGTACCTCACTGCATGCTTTGCAACCATCAGGTGAACATGTCTCGAATCTGCTAAGGACAACAATTTTTTCACAACAAAGCAAGTATCTGGTCTCGTATTCATCAGGTACATCAAGGACCCAATCATCTAATGATACATTGTAGCATCAAATGACTCTGAAGAAGCATCACTCAATAGCTTTAGGTTCGATGCCATAGGTGTGGCCATGGCCTTGAAGTCCATCATCCCAAACCTCTTGAGGATCTCCACCATATGCTTCCCTTTTCCAAGGGGTATTCCATCCTCACTCTGCCACACATCCATGTCTAGAAGTAGTGCATCATATCCAAGTGCTTCATCTCGAACTCAGCAGCAAGTCTCCTTCTTTCAACTTTAATGAGTTACTCTTTTATGTCAGGAACAAGTCATCGACATATAACATGAGAATCACTAGTCTTTCACTTTCAACATTGAAGCAAAGGTTGGAATCTGCTTTACTCTTAGTAAATCCTAGAGCCATCAGAAAGTTTTCCATCCTGTCGTATCATGTCGAATCTTAGGATCTTCTATAGTCACTCCCTATAAAGTGGAGTATCATTCTCCCTCTGCCTTTTGTACTCTATGCATTGACACATTTTGTACTGGAGTGACAAGTAGCTTCCTTTGCTACTAATATTCTATGTATCCATCTAGGGTCACTGATACCAAGATCCTCTATCTTGAAAACATTATCCTCACACCCATATGTGAGCCTTTCATCCTCTATAGGTTTTCATCTTCAACCTTGTAGCAAAGGTTAATATCTTAATCACTCTAAGTGATCTTCAAGCTCCTCATGTGTGTGTTATCCCATGGGTGCCTTCTGAGCTCGTACAAGGCCTTCTTTCAATTGCACACATGATTCATCCTGTCATGTGTCTTTCTAGTGGCTGCAAATGTCTCTTTGTATTCTATTCCTTCTTTTCATGAGAAGCCTCATGCTACGAATCTTTCCTTGTATGCCACGATGTTTCCATCTATTGCATGATGGAACTACGAACTTCCCTCAAGGTCTCAATACAGCGTCCTAGACATCATTCTTCTTGAACTGGTATTCTCCTTCCCTTTCTTCTTGGCTACTTCTTCATAGCTGGAAGGTTCTGCATCAATGATGTTGCTCAAGAGTGTCACATAAATGCATTCGTCATATTTTTCTTCATTCTTGGATTATTTATCGAACTATCATCAATTGTTCTTCAGAACAATTCTCGACCTTCTTTTCTTGTAGGTGATTGTACGTGATTTTTCCTACAAATCAAATGCATTAGTTGTATGGTTAGAAACATTTCATAAGGCATATTCATAATGGAAAATTCTTATGCATAAAGATATGATTATGCAACTATTTTATCCAATACAACATTCATCCATATCTCACGAAAACTTTCTAGATTCCTTCCATCTCTACCATGACATTATTGAGATTGTCCACTAGTCCAATATGTCAGCAAATAGGTTTCATTCTAGATAAGTAGCAATGGAGAGTTGTATAGCACCATTAGCTACTTACCCATCACATGCATATTAGTAGTATACTATCATTAATGCAAACATTCTATCATGCATAACACATCAACTGAATATAAACAAATGCATAACAAAACAATATCATCAAATGACAATTGAATACTTATCTTTATTTGTGTCGTGGGTAGACTCCTTCTTGATCCTTCAACTTCATCATCTTCTTCATTCATAACAACATCATTTCTTATCCAAATGCTAATATGGATAAAAGGTTCTTCAAGAGTTGAGTCCTTCATATTCCTCATTGCTTGAGGGATCTTTTTGAATTGTGAGAGCTTGATCTTCAGTTGCTCCCATCTTCTCTTTCTCTTATTATGAGCTGAACTTCATCTTGTGTGCGCTCTTCCCAGAGTCTGCTGAAGGTAATCACTTCCTTCTAGCATACATTCCCTGAATGAATGAATCCGTTGATCCTGGGAGGCCATTCAAGGTGGTTATCACAATTTCTGTATTATATACTTCTTCATCCACTACTTCAAGTTGTTCTTTGATTTGAGAGACCCTTGTAAAGTATGACTGTATGGTATTTTCATTCTAGATCTTTACATTCTTCAACTGGTTTCTCAAATTCATCTTTCGATTTATGTTCTTCCATTCAAATAGCTTGGTCAAGGAATCAAACATCTCTTTAGGTGTCTTTAGGGAAGACACTTGTGTTATAAGGTGATCCTTGACTGAATCAACAATTATCCTCTTGACCAAGTTCTTCTTATGTAAGGCTTTTAGCCTCATCTCCCTCTGGAAGTGGAACTTCTCCACTTATGTAGGTGTCCAATTCATTTTCTTGAAGATCCAGTGAAATCCTATACTTCCATGCTTCGAAGTTTTCAGCTTCACCATGCTTATCATCAAGCTGGTATGATTATTCATTTTGAAATGAGAACCTCAACTGTAATGGAAAAATATTAGATCTTACCAATTTGAGGTGTCCGTCCTGGTTCTTGAGCTGGTCGAACTAGGTTTTGTCAGAGAAACCCTAATTTTTCAAAACTTGGAATTTAGAAATTATGATTGGATAGAATGATATACCTCTTCAAGGAAAGCTTTCCAATGTACTCCTTTTCTAAAAACGGTGGAGGGAAACTCCTAGAATGAGAAGCCCTAGTTTTCCAATTTCTTCTGCAGAAATTCCTGATACTGTTTCTACGGTATCTTCGAAAGTGATCCTCCTCTATGTATAAAATTTCGTACTGAGTTCACCTCATCCATCCTATTTTCAACACCATAGGTTTTATCATAATAGGTTTCACCAATTCGGACTTATGATATTTTTCCCACAGTGACTTATTTCCAGACTGTTCAACATAGCGAACTTGTACGGACTGCCACGTGTATCTATTTCACCTTAGGGATCTGAAATGTTTACCACAAAAATTAAAGTCCATTCCCTATCTATAAAATCTTGTGAAATTTCATTTGGACCTTCGCAGCCCGATATATAGAAATTCTCTCTAGGTGTCCTCTTTAGGGATCAATCCTGGAAGAGGATGGAACCCTGATTTGGAGGAATCATATCTCCCAAAATATAGCGAATATAAGGCTGAAATTTTTACATAGGTACATCAGGATTTTATCTTTGGCTTGTGAAAATTTTGTCACCTGAGACTTCGTCACTCCCGAGATATAGCGAATGTACCAAAACTACTAGTTTTAGTATTTTAGGTTTTTCAAGCCCAGGGTCAAACTAGGGTTTGACTTTCCCAGAGTTTCACTCGACCAAAAACTTTGACCTTGGTCTCTAAAATTTGATTTTGATGAGGAGAGAAATCCCATGCTGGGCTCACTTAAAAATTCCTCTTCTGTAAAAATCCCTAATTTCCCACAGTAAAAACTGAAAATGCCCCGAATCAAATTTTGCTTCGATAGAAAGATGTCCCTTCAATGGAGAGTTATCCTAGCCTCATTTTGTTGATGGATTGTGGAGAGAGACCCAAAAAGTAAGAATCCCTAGCTTTTGTAGTTGCACAATGTCTTCTTCTCAGGTTAGCTTTGATACCATGTTATATTTTTATCATTTAAGCATCATGATCTTGGGATCTTATCTGAGAGAATAACATGCACAATAGTAATCAAAAGAGACAAGAGACATAAAGAATTTTCTTCAGGGAAACCATAAAGGAGAAAAACCCGCAACTTCCTCAGATATAGAGTGAGAACCAGTAGAAAAAGTAAAACCAAAAAACATAAAGATGATCTCCGACAACTAATCTCTCTCACTTGTGCCAGCACTTCCTCTCTCACTCATGCACCACAGTTGAGTGAGTGTGTGTGTACTAAATAGAGAGGTTCACTCTCTATTTATATTAGTTTTCAAATTGACAATAACTTACCAGGGCTGACTTCTCTATGATAGTCTAATAACCCTAGTGCCCCTCAACTGTGGGTACTTTTCCCCTCTGATCAACAAGGAGGGTTAACCTCAACTCATATGTGGGGACTATTGCCCCAACTTACAATGGAGGGTTAAACTCATTGACTTTACATTACTTTATTATATTAATGACTCTCCTAATAGGAACAATGGGGTATAATGAAATACAATATATAAAATATATAAGTGAATACATTCGGAAGTTACAAATACATCAACACATTTCAGCAACTTTATTCTTAGTTGTTATTGCCAAGTTCAATGTATTTTGAATATGATCCCTAACAGTTACTAGGGATACATCCTTGCAAGAAATTTTCCTGTTCTTTACATATAATTTCAGAGCTTCATCTGAAGCCACCTCCTTATCATATTTTTATTTATCAAATAATCTGGATCTATTCTTTAATTTGGAGGTGGACTCAATGGTTGTTTCAGAAAAATCGTATTCTTTAACCTCAAATGCAGGTCCTTTCACCTTCATTTGCTTCTTCTTTTTACCCTTGACCTCTATTATTTGCACACATTGTCATGTTTCTTCAACATTTTTCTTCTTAGTTGTTCTTGTTCTATCTTCCTCCTCTATGTCCATGGCATCAGAGAATTCCCTTTTACTTGTTTTATCAGAACAATTGGTTATTGGTGTAATCCTTTCTGCTACTGGAACCATGCTTGAAGTGCCAAGTTGTAATGATTTGACTTCCTTCACAGAGGAAGTGGAATCCTCTTGCATATTGACATCCCCCTTAGTCTCATGAGGGTATTCTAACCAGTTTGCAGTCTTAGATAGACCTACAACCTCAAAATGCTCAAAAGGATTATTCTTATTTACTTTCCTCCTGATAGAAATGATGTGATGGGGATCATAGTTTATGGAAACCTATTTTTGAAACCCCATTTCTCTCAATAATATTTCTATCATTGGTAAAGAAGACTGGTTATTTATGATGAATGGGCCTACAACCCATGGGAATTTGATCTCTAAATACTTCTTGAAGTTAAGAAAGTGTTCATTTTCCACTATAAGCTTTTGTTTAATTAACTGCAAGGAAAACACTCTAACAGTTAAGAATGCAGGAAAAATGTAGGGTTGATGAACGAACCCATACAATCTGATTATTCTACTTTGTTCCAATAGAAACCAATATCCTATTCTCTTTTAGGAGAGAAAGACAACATTTCCTTCATATGTGGTAAAACCCTAGGAAATTTCTTCTAAAAAAGGAATTATAAACTTCTGACATGAGAAAATTTATGTATTTGTTGTAATCCTTGTTCATCTCATCTGTAAGTACCATTTTAGGAAGTTGCAGGTTTTCTCCATTAAATGATAAGAAAATTTTGAGCAGATACGACTGGAACTTGGAGCATCTTGTTTTGTGGAAGTCAGTTAACTGAGAATGAATACTTTCAGCTAGAAACTCATCAAATTTAAGGCAGTATGATTGAACTGAATGAATCAACCCTTCTGACTCAATATGACCAGTGCTAAGGGTAAAGAACATACTCATTAAAGGCTCTGTAACATATTTATCAGTATCTAACCCTAAAAATTGACTTTTGAGGGTTATTACACATTGGGTTTCTTCATTGAATAGGTTGGAATCAACATGGAAATGATGGTTTTGAAAAAGGATGTCAGTATTAAAACAAGTCTTGAAGAAATCATGTTTTTGTTCAATGGTAGGCTCTCTAAAATATTGGATTATCCTTTCTTCATTAAATTCTTTGGATACTTGAGTAAACTCAAGAGGAACAGAGAAAGTATTTTTGATAACAAGAGGGGTGATTAGACACAAGATTTTAGACTTGGTTGCATCCATAGTTACCCTCTCAGAAGAGGAGTACTTACAAGCACACCATTCAACAAACTCACGAAAGTTTATGGTTTTCTCTGTGGAAAAATAATGAAAATATGACCTGAACACACCATGAACCTCTGTCCCCTAATCTTTGAGGAGTTTTAATTTATCTCTAATAGTGTATATTGGACCATTCAACAATATAGTGTCAAAAATCTATGAGTCATTATCCTCAAAAATATCTTCAATCTTTCGATATTCCATGTCCTGGGCCTCTACCTCTTCTACCTTAGCCATTTAAAATACTTGCTTAGTGAGGATAAATAGGCTACTTGGTTCATTGACAAGTGGCCCAATGATTTTTTTGAGCTGGCCATTTCTACACAGTCATGGCCTTTCTCTTTCCAATGCACAAATAAACAAATGACCTAAATCCACATGGCAACACTTTTATATTATTTTTCTCTTCTATCAACCATGCATCTTTCTCAGTGTAAACATATCCCATTTTTCCTTCTTGTACTTTTCATCCTGATCCGTTGATCATTTTTCTTGTTTAAACCACTTATCCTTATTCTATGCTATGATGCCCTCCCTATTCTTCTTGTAACTTCTAACTACGGATTGAATTCTAACCACGTATCTATCCTATGATTGATCTTCACCGTCGATCATTTTCATCTTTTACTCACCTCTTTAACCTTTCTTCCCAACCTTAGTCTTTTAAGAAACATGCATTTTTCGTTTGTGGAGAGATTATCTATATTAGATTTGAATTCATATTAATATAAACTGTTCAATTATGCCTTAGTTTATCCAATTTCACTGATTTTCGTTTCAAATTATAGTGTGCATGTTCTATCAACAAAAAATGCTTCCAGTCATAGATCTATTTCTTCATCATATCTGCACCCTCGATCGCATATGCCCTTTAACTCAGTCCACAATCCCACCAAGTTTGCACCTTTGATGAGCGAAAAAACTACCAATCGTTGATCTCGAGCATTCCTTCATCTCGATCGTTGAAAGACACAGTGCCTAACACATTCTTTTAAGCCTCAAGATTTTATTCACCCATGAACTTTTCAACTACGGAATCAATACAGATCGTTGATCTGGATCAGGATTTGATACGAGCAGTCAAAACATAAAGCCCCTACTCAATTCTACTAATTTGAAACTTACACAACAGGATTTGAGTACAAAATCTGACGATGAAATCTGACAACATCCGACGTAAAGTACATTTTTGTCGAATTGTAATGATGAAAATTATTGTATCTTTCGATTTCTTTTGGTCATCTAGCAGTGACGCTGAATTTTCGACTTGAAGCTTTGTAGTTTTTTCAACAATGCCTATTATTGGTTAAGTGACGATAGTTCGTCAGAGGTGCGACAAAAATTGAGGAGAGAGTCATCGGATTTGCGATGCGTTGTGAATGGAGGATTGTCAAAATTTTGACGATCATAGGCTATTTTCCCCAAATAGTATAAATCCATATTTCCAATGGTAAGTAGGTTCAGATCATCGAATATTCGACGACTGTGAAATTATAACTATAAACATTTTTAAACATTCCGACATGTTTTCTATAGAAGCGGCAGACGGTTTGCGGAAATTATTTATTCCTCGATGAATGGTTTGAGGAATTGTTTCATTCTTCCATGGTCGGCTTGGGAAATTTTTTTTTCTTCGACATACAGTTTGCGGGAATTTTTTTTTTCTTTGACAAACCACCGTTTGAGAAAATTGTGATGCATAGAACTTGATTTCTCACGATTGTCGATAGCATTCATTCACGAAGTTTGTGGCAAAATGTCAAATAACAATATTCCTAATCCAAATGAACATAATCAACAATTGCTTGCTAAACTATGGGATGCAGCGAAATGAACGGGTGATGGGAAATGTTATTTTCCATGTAATCAATGCAGGGTATTTAAGAGGAGAAGAATATTGATCGCAACAACCACAAAACATGGTAGGGAACATGGACACGTTTAGGGGGGAATGAATATCGGGCCATTTGTAGGTTTAGCATTATAAAGTTTTTTTATATTTTTTCTTTGGTAATGTATGTATTATTTTAATATTTCCTATATTAACTTATATCAATTGATGTATTCATGTATTTATAAATGAAATACATCCTATGGCATATCAGCCAGAGGAAGAGCTTTTATAACCAGTATCAGAGGATCATGGAGCGTCTATGTTTAATGGAGAACGAGCAAATGATCATATTGAAGAAGATGACCATACTGATAACATAGTTGAAGATGATGGTACAAATACATTGATCCATGATTCATTTAATGTTAGAATGGATGATGACGATGACGATGATAATGAAAATATTGATGACTTTGATGATGTTCACGATATAACTCTTCTCGATAAGACATACGAACCCCTTTATGAAGTCTCCAAAACAAATCTTCTCTCTACTATATTGTTGATAATGAACTTGAAGGTTATGAATGGTCTTTCAAACATATCAATCACACAGATGCTAAGGTATATAAAATAATCCATCACATATATACGATCGTGATAAATTTTATCTGTATTCCTCTAATTATTGTATTGTTAATTCATAATTCAAATTAATATGGATGAAGTGTGTTTCGTTAATATTATTTACATATTACATTAACTCTATTTTTATTTTTATTTCTTGATAGCTGAATTTTTGTTACCACCATGAAATATTTTACCTCGCACATATCGAGAATTATCTTTCATCATGAGAGAGATTGGAATACATTATGAATCATCTCATGCATGCCCCTATGATCATGTTATATATTATAATCGGCATGAATTTGCAACAGAATGTCTAGAATGTCATATAAGTAGATATCGAACAGATCAAGTAACAAAAAAGGTTCCTCACAAGGTTCTTTGTTATATTTCCATAATTCCATGTTTTCAACGAATGTCCAGGTTCAATAACATAGTGCAATTTATGGATTACCATGCTAGGAACATAATTCAAGATGATGTTATTCGAATGCCTGCAGATGGTTCTGCATTTAGAGATATGGAGGAAAAGTTGCAGCCTCACTTCAAAGAAGAACCACGTAATCTTAGTATTTCTTTGGCAACAGATGGTGTTAATCCATTTGCACAAATGAAATCCATTTACACGGTGTGGCCTATTTTTGTTATCAACAATAACATTCCTCCATGGTTGTCGATAAAGAGAGAGCACATAATTTTGTCAATTATTATTCCAGGTATTTTTTGTCTACAACTGTTTTATTTCTAATGTAGTTGTGGCATCTCATTTGTTGTATTATGTTTCCTAATTTCATATATATATATATTATTTTACTCGTGTGCATGGTTTATATATCTTAATGGTTCTCATAATTATATATATTATATGTACTTCAAATCAATCAAGTAAGTTCCAAGTCAAATATATGAATGTATATATCAAACCTATTATAGACGAGCTACTGAAGTTATGGAATGGAATCACTATGTATGACGTATCTAGACCAATACGACAAAGGCAATTTCAATTCCATGCAATGGTTGTATGGACAATACATGATGACCCAGGGTTAACCCATTTTTGTCGTTTGTATTTTTAAGTTCCACTTTAATTGCATTTAATTATATATAGTTAATATAGTTTATATATAATTAAAATTTACATATATATTCCATATCTATATATTGTAGGTCTTCAGACAAAGGGTAAAATTGCATGTCCATTTTGTGGTCCTAAAATCAAATCTCATTGCTCAAAAAGCTTAAGAAAGGAGGTTTTTGATGAGTATAGGCATTTCCTCTCTAAGAATCACAGGTATACAACAACCAAAAAAATATTTTCAATGGGAAGCAAGAAACTACATTAAAACCGCGGAGAATGACACCCCACCTTTGGAAGATGCATTACAATAGAAATCATCAAGCTGGTACGTATGGATCATCGGATATGACTTGTTATGTATTTTAATTTTTGTTGTGAGTTGTTTACTATAGTGGCCATATTTAATTTCTGTAATTTATTTATAAACTGATTTTCATGATGTCCTTCCTGATCATGAAGGAATTAATGGGCTTCCACGAGGAATGAAAAGTTATCCTATACAATTCAGCAGGTTTTCCTACTATGAGCACCTACAAATTGCTCATCTGTTTGATACAATGCATATTGAAAATAATGTGACTGAAACATTATGGTGACTACTGGAGCTAAGGAGCAAGAAAGATAAAATTGTGAAATCTTGAAAAGACATTCAAGAAGGAAACTATGCAATGAAATCCGTCATTCAATTTCATATCAACGGAGACCAAATTAATATAAACTCAATTCCATGGATGTTTATGGAGTAGAAAAGTAATGTTGTCAAAGAAGTAATGCGGAAAATTAAATTTCCCACTGGATTTTGAGCGAACTTGAAGAATATCATAACAAAAAAAGGTGATTTTGCGGGGGTCAAAACACATGATTGACATATCTTCATCAAGGTAATTATTATTGTTATGTCCATATAGTTTTTTTTTCATTTTATTGCATAAATTTGTTTTCTTGTTTGTATACTCTTTTTTTAAAAAATGACATGGTTTGTATATTGATACAGTATGTTCTAACTCTCTCTCTCCCAGACAACTTCGACAAAAATGTCAAACAAGTTATATATAATATTGGGAAATATATGAGGTAACTAGTGATTAGTTTCTTGTGCTTAGTGTTTCTTTAATTATTCATATAATTTATATTTGTTTTTTGTGCACTAATTCGTGTTATGTAATTTAATGTTTTTTTTTAATATCATTATTGGTTTGCGCCACTTGTAGATGGTTGACATATAAAGAAATCCATAAAGAAGATATAAAGTATTGGAGTAGAGAAATACCTCACCTCATGTGTGAAATGTAGAAGCATCTACCTTCGGCATTTTTCGATGCACGTGAACACTACCTCATACACCAAGTTGAGGAGATTGAATTGTGTGGACCTATGCACTCAAGGTCCATGTGGATGGTTGAGAGGCACTTGAAATTTATGAAGGGTTTGGTGAGAAAATGAGCACATGCTGAGGGTTCTATGATGGAAGGATATATGGTATACTAAAACATATTTTATGTTAGTTAATATATTCCTAATTTAGCGTCAAAGCTTAATTTACATCGCATTTGTGATCCAGACTCCAATAATAATCTTGAAGGGGAGTACATGAAGGGAAAAGGTAGATCAAGGAAGGTGAAAGGTAATTATTAGCTAGTGGATGTGAATTATATTGTACATATTCTAATTCCATATTCAATTTATTGCACCAACTAAGAGCATATACTTTGTTCAAAAAATTTACATCTGTCTTAAATTTTAATGTGTATTGTCATCAAGCAGTTGGCCGAGAGTGGGATGTAATTCATTAATACATCGCAAACAATATTGACTAGATAAAGTAATGGATTGAA
>LPNX011183452.1:224787-236518 GCA_001517045.1 Pseudotsuga menziesii
TTGGCACTATTTGTTAAAAACTGTAATTATTTTATGCCATTTTATGATAGAATTCTATACTATGTCAAATTTCAGTTACATTTATTTTATTTACTCATCTCTGTTGGTAAAGTTGAAGGGATAATTGAACAGTTTTGTGAAATTATGTTAATAGTTCATTGAAAACACACCTATTAAAGTAGATCTTAGCTGTCTTTGCTCTGTTTTGGATCATTTCTGAAGCTTGATAGGAAACTAGTTTTTATCTGGGGTTGTTTCTTATATTGTTGGTTTGTTCTTTGTTCTATATTTTGTGGTGGGATTTTCTGATGTATTTCTTATCTTTTGGCATATCAGTTTGGTCTCTCTGATATTTGGACTATTTGTATATACACAATAAATTCATTGAGTGAAATTGCCTTTCATTTAATAATTTCATTTACTTATAAATTCATTTAATAATTTCATTGAGTCATCATTGCTTTCTAAATACGAAGGTAATACATGATCTCTTGAAGAGTAAACAATTCCAAATGTGGCATCAAAGACCTTGCGAGTGGGCCAAGATTTGAGACAACTCTGAAGCTAAATCAATTGTAATGTTGCGTCAGTCTTATCATCCAACTGGTTACACTGCGAATTGTGCATTGCGTGTGAAATCACGTGATCCCAACTAAAAAGTGGTGCATAAGTGTTGTCGTCCACTTGGTTACGCTGCGAATGATGTGTGGAAATGATGTGATCCAAATTAAAAAGCAAACGCGTTAAATTCCTGTGCTATCCAATTTAAATAGCGCAGGTTATGCCTTCACTTCTGTTGATTATGATATGACTTATTTTCAAACAAACCATAATCCTAAAACAATGACAGGAAGGCTCCAGCCTCCACCTAGGATGGAATTTGGATATATATAGCAGGCAAGTCAGATATTAGATCAAGGAGTTGCATCAGTTGGATTATGTAGTTTTCAACAATACAATTGGGTTTAGAATTCATATAATTAGTATCGATGATGCGGTTGTTATCCACGATAAGATTAGCCCATGATTGGCCTTTGGAAGGTCAGACTTTTATATCAAGTGAAGTGGATTGTTGAGTCAGTTCCATGGCACTATAGACTACTATAATATGGATAAATGAGTACTAATGGGTTTATGGGATGTCAAGATTCCCAACATTGGATTTGGATAGATTCTTGGGTTTATGGGATGTCTAGGTCCCCAGCATTGGATTTGGATAGATTTCCAGACTGAGTAACTGAAATCAAAACTTCATACGGAAAATAGGAGCATGCAACGAACAGTTACATTTCATCTCTGGTTTTGGTGTTTTGCAACAATATATGTGTGTCATCTCAATATATATGTATCATCTCTGGTTTTGGTGTTTTGCAGCAATATATGTGTGTGGGGGCGAGAGATGCAGAAAAAGCTTCTTGGTTTATTCTTTCAAGTGTGTCACATATAAGTGTGTATGTCTCATTTTTTCACACACGGAACAACTGTAATAAGGGTGGAGTTTCTCTAATTATCCACAATCAATATTTTATGCAACAATAACAAATAGAAGCCTTACGATCTTTGTTTCTTCTCAATTTATTTTTCATAGCATTGAGTTTACCTATTTAGATTGAGTGACCACTGTACTCATGGATTGAAAAATTGAGTTGCTTAGTGTACTTAATGATTCAAATCTACTTAAATCAAACCAAAACAAATTAAACTTCAATACATACAATTCATAATAATTTATGGCTTGTCCTTACATAATACATACATAGACTTCAATACTCATTATAGGTATATACAGTTCATAATAATTACACGATAATATTAGCCTAATGGTGTATTGCTCTTATAAATGTACTTTAGTTCCTTTTATTTGAAAAAAAAATTATAAATGTATTTTAGTTCCTTTCATTTGAAAAAAAAAGAGGGGATGGTTTTAAGGTAGGGAAAAAATATTTTAGGAAGCTGAAGGAAGAAAACAAATTAGGTTTAAAAGGAGCCTAAATGGAACCAAACAAATTAGGTTTAGAAGCACTTTAAATGGAACGATGATTTTGAAGTGTAGAAGAAGTCTATTTAAATTAGGTTTAGAAGCACCTTAAATGGAACGATGATTTTGAAGTGTAGACGAAGTCTAAAGAATAAATAGATGGGACATCTAAAAACTGCCATTCAAATTGGCAAGGACCTTCGTCAACATCCTCCCTCGAGATTACTGATGTTTATTTGAGCCAAAGTGCTTACAAAGTTCTCCTTTTATTTTATGTTACATTATATGTTGAATGTTAAGCACTTCTTTTTAAATGAGTACCCAAATGTAATGATACTATGGAATTCTTTACTTTCATTTATATTTACATTGGGAATGTAAATATGCTTAGAATGGAATGTTTTACTTCTGAACTCAACTAGATGTTATATGTTTATATACAGACTATGTAAATACTTAGTTTGTGATGTGTTATTTTGTTTAAGGTGGTTTTTATACTTGTTCATATTTCTTAGTGCAACAAAATGAAATGTTTAAAATTAAAAAAATATATATATATATATTTGGGAGGATATTTTTAATTTGAATTTTTATTTTTTATTATTATGTAGCATCATGGTTAATGTTATTATAATTATTATAATTATTTATTTTAGTAAATATGGTTTATATTTAAATAAATAAAAGTAATTATTATTATTATTTAATTTTAGTAAATATGAATTTATATTTAAATAGATAAAAGTATTTTCTCTTCATTTGTATAAATGAAGCAAATGTTAGTGTGTCTTTTAAAAAAAAAAGATAAATATTTTTTTTTCAAAAACATTTAAATTATAAAAACTAAACACAAATGTTTGAAGTTCAAATTTAAAAATAAAATTGATAGCAACTACCGAATTAATTTACTTGCTCCATTGATCTATATGTATAATAATAGGTATATTACATTTACACAAATGAATTTATATATCCCTAGTCCAAATCACCCTATATTTGCTACTAAATTGAGACAGAGATGATCCAATGATATTCATACATGAGCACATGGTTGATGGCAAGTGGGTAATTACCGTCACTAGTAGTCGATTGTCGGTCGACGTACAAGCAGTTAAAAGTGTGATCCTTTTGTTTGTTGGATTCATCATGCTGTATCTCTCATCGGTTTGGTGATGACATGGATTTTTTATCCTTAACTTGCCTTTTTCAAATGGTCTAGGGCCAACATGAGCTTCATTAATTTGTTGATTGTGGCTACAACTCTTTGGTCTCGAGTTCCAATCCATTTGTTGGTTTTACGCCTTCACCAGTGGTTTCGCTAAAATAGACGGAGTCGAACCAAATGGCCCATTTGATATTGGTTAGAGTCGAGATCGTATATACGCCTTCACCAGTGGTTTCGCTAAAATAGACGAAGTCGAACCAAATGGCCCATTTGATATTGGTTAGAGTCGAAATCTTATATAGATCACACAAAAGTCATGCACTATTACCGATAAGAATAAAAGTTAGAAAAAAAACAAAACGCCCATCCTCTTTTCTTTTCTTTCCATGTCACGCCTATAGAAAGAGCAACCATGTTTAAACTGTTTGAATGACTTAATGGTGTTCAACCTTAAGATCAAGTTGGTTTTATATTTTCCAAGTTAGGTTTAATGTAGCATCTCATTTTTATTTGATCACAAAACATTATACATTAAACTTGATGCAATAAACTCTTTAGTTAGATATAATTCTAGACCTTTATACATAAACATGGACAATATACATGAAATGATATCCCAGAGATTAAATTCTACAGTGAAAATATAAATGCTACATTAAAATTACATAAATCTTTGTAAATTAAGTGAAATGACCCATTTTCTTAAAGATATTTGGATTAAAAACACTAAGTATATAAATCATTTTCTGAAAGATATTCCAAAGATTACATTAAAATTACATAAATCTTTGTAAATTAAGCGAAATGAAGCATTTTCTTAAAGATATTCAGCTGAAAAACACTAAGTATATAAAACGTTTTCTTAAAGATATTCCAAAGATTAAATGCTATATTAAATTTACATAAATATTTGTAAATTAAGTGAAAAGAAGCATTTTCTTAAAAATATTTAAGATTGATATGAAAAACACTAAGTAAAAGATTATAATATAAAAATATGATATAATATAAAAATACGGGAAGATATAACTAGTCCCTCGTAAGATTCCATAGGTTGTTTGTTAAAAAACACTATTGGTTTAGAAATAATGACCAACAATATTAACAAAAACTTAGAAATACAAATTGATAGGTAATTCCATTAAATTATTATTTTCATGATAAATCCATTAGGACATAAACCTATTAGTAATATTTTAGTATTAATTTTGTTGTGATGTTGTAGATTTCATATAATCTAGAGTACTTTTCAAATCATCAAAGGTTCATCTCATGGAATTTCATGTGATTTCCTCTAATAAAGTTCAAATGCTTACCAAATTATTTAGATAACGTGTTTACCATCAACGTTACAAAAATGATTTACTGAGAGGTATAACAAAGTTAGAAGCTTATGGTTGAGACGAAAGCAACTAGACATTTATTTAAAGCAAAGGAGATTAGATGTTTTTATTCTACATTTTTCTTTCCATAATTCTCGGAGATTAGCGCTAGTCGAAAACAATTAGCCCTACTTTGGTTTTTTTCATTTGTAATAGAGTCCCTTGCAATTATCAAACATGTAAATCACACTACATTTCTTCGATCTATCAAATCCGAGGCACATCACACTTGCTTCTATAGCTATTGTCTTATAGCAAAAACTATTGACAATGTCGGGGACATTGCCACCTCGTGGATCTTGTTTCATATTTTTTACATTAATTATCCAAGGAAGCTTGTCTCATGTTTTTTTTTAGGCCATTTAGGTAATTTGGATCTGGTAAATGTATTTAATATTCAATCAAAATTAATATTGCTTGGGATAGAAAGATGTGATTTAACTTTACTTAAACACTATGGTAAGGTTTTTAAGGTGTTCTATGTAATTTGGAGAGGGCATTTACATTTACATCAAAGTTGATATAATTTGAGGTGGAAAGGTCTACTTTAACTTTAGTTAGTTAGATAATGTGATAAGTTTTTTTAAGGCTTAACTTAGATTTGGAACATGCATTTATATTTAAATTAAAATTACTAAAATTTGAGAATATCTTGACCACTATTTATTATAGGTATTTTTTTGCTTGGTTTTAAAGTTTTTTTTCTTATTTTGAATTGAATCAAGGTTAACTACATTAGTACTGTTTATTATAAATAATTTTTTTTTTTTTTGTCTTAGTGCTATTTTTTTCAGTCTTTTGAATATAATTAATATAGAAACACATTAATAATGTGTTCTAGATTGGAAAACTCTAATGGAAAATGTGAATGGGATAATTAGCAAACAATATGTATGGGAGAAGTGGAGTAAGGATACAATTCTCCTATGGTCCTTTTTGTTTATCATTTGAGCATTTTCCTCATGTTTTAATGGGTTTTGCCAATTATTTGAGAGGTAGAATATGTAATATAATTTAGAGAGTTAGTACTTGGAACTTTTAGGAAACTTGAATGGTTTTTAAAACAAGAGAGATAGCATATGTAGTATCATTTTGAGAGTTAGTACTTGTCACTCTAAGAAACCTTAACATTTTTTAAAGGGTAGGTAAATATTTTATTTTTTTTCACACTATTTTGTTAGATTTTTTTATCATCATAATATAATTTAGTAGAAATAAAATGATGGACATGGCATTTTATTAACAAATCAAGTGCAGTGGTTTATGTTCTTATTGAAAACTTCATCAACTAACACTTTATTATAGTATCCAAAATCATATCAATTTTTATTCAAACAAAAAAATGTTGAAAACATGAGCTATGGTAGCAAGAGAAATAAACAAAAATCAATGTTGGTGTTGAAAGAACTTCTCCTTCATGTGGGACATGGCATGGGGTAGGGCATGGGGTTGTCTGCACTTAAAAGAAATCATTGTTTACCTTTCAAACCAAGATTAGGTCATGGAAAAAATAATTTAAATGAGTTAATGGTGCCCAACCCTTGGCACTGAGATGAAACAAGAATTATTTCCAACTTGGACCTTAGGATTAGAAAATACTTAGCCTAAATCACCCCATAGGTGAATAAACATGAACAAGTCTAAGTGACTTAGGCACTTGTGGTCCATGGCCAAATTTGGGGACATTACAACAAATGAATCCACTAGGGGGGAGGGAAAATGGTACTAAATCCTTTAGTGATGAAAGATATCATCATAGTATCTTAGATACCAAAAGGAAAACAAATCACTATTGGTTTCTATTTAACCAATAAAGTTTAAGTGCACTATTAACCCTTAATTATTGCTAGACAAGAAATTACTCACTTAAAGAAATGATAGAATGTTTGCTAAAGAACAAATCTAATATTTTATTGAAAATTCCTTAGGAGGGAAGGCACACAAAATTTAACTAAAATAGATATTTATTCTTCTAAGATTTCATAGAGTTTTAGGGAAAAGATAGATTATTTATCTAAATTGAAATTAACACCTATATTATCAATTGGATAATTCCAATATGTAAATATTATATAGGTTAGAAAATTAAATAAAAAAGGAATACATATTAATGCAAAAGAGTAAAAGAATAAGATGACAAAAGGGAGTGGATAAGGTTAGAGCCCTTAGTTGTTCTAGTTTATTTACATTGTAAATTTCCTTGATGGGGAAGTATTTAGTTACGAATAGATAGAAGGGTTTAATGAGAACATAAAATCTCAAACCATGCGATGTAATGGTCCAACACTCCTTCCCTTTCATTAGAGCTCACAGAGGTCACAAATTTCACCACGGAGGTCGTAGAGGAGGTCAAGCAGTTGGAAAAGGAGGCTGAGGAGGTCAAGGAGTCCATAGAAAAGGTTGGGGAGGTTAAGGAGTTTGCAGAGTTCATAGAGGTAACCACAGAGGTCGTAGAGGAGGTCAAGTAGTTGGAAAAGGAGGTCGAGGAGGTCAAGGAGTTCATAGAGCAGGTTGGGGAGGCTAAGGAGTTTACAGAGGTCACCACGAAGTTCATAACAAAGGTCGACGAGGTTGAGTTGTTCTCATAGGAGGTTAAGGTGGTTGCAGATTTCATAGAGGAGGTTTAGGAGGTTGAGGAGTACACATAGGAAGTCAAGGAGGTCGTCGAGGAGGTTGAGAATCCACAAAGGATGCAATGCCTCCAAAATTGGTTAGTAATCACACTTACTTCACCTGAAATTTATGAGTTTGACATAATGTGCTACAGAGTTTGGTTGGACGCCATTTTTGTGTTTCTTCCTACATGTTTTTTCCATTTATCTTGGCTGAATATTCAACCTTATAATAATCATCTTTATCAATTTTTAGAATAGATTGCATATTTGAAGTTGGCTACAAAACACCTGCTCTCGTCAACAATGACGTATTCATTTGACATCACTTTGCTAGTAGCATTGTAATCCATATGGTGAATCATGTTAAAATTTCTCAAACAATGGTAAGGAAACTATGTATTCAAACAATAACTAAATGCTAGGTAACTTAAAAATTGAAACCCTATCAAAACAACAATCTTCAAATACACTAATCTACAAAGTCACGTTGCAGGAAACACTAATAGAAAAGACAAAAAAGACTCTAAAGTATGCATCATTGTTTTATTAAATCCAGATAACATAAAATTCTAATGCTATAGCTTAAAACATAAACTCACCAACAACCCTAGTGGAAGTTCCACTCACTCTTTATAGACTAAGAGGAGTAGGGTTACAATTATTGCATTCCATCTCTGAGTTGTGCCCAGTCTAGGATAGGAAACCCTAACCCTAAATTCTCATAATATAATATTAGCACCTAGCATGAATGAGACTAGAATGGGGCATCTGATCGGAGAAGACTGACATCATGTAAGCATGGGTCATCTTTCCCTAGGAAAAGCGCCCCATCTAAATCTAGAATGTTTTTCTCTCTCATTCGCTCTGTCTAAATTTAGAGCATGCATGCATACTAAAAATGAACTGAACTGAAAGTTGGACCAGAGACTAGAAAAAGTAACACTTCTAAAATAGACTAACTCCATATAAAACTGGAACTACTAAATCTAAAGTTGACATAAACATAAATTAACTGAATGTGCCTCTAACAAACAATAGCATATATCTCTGTCTAATTGTGCCCTCATTGAGCCTATTGATTTCTATTATAAGGAAAGGCTAAAAGCACCATATTTGTTGTCTTCTCTGCTGACTATGTGCAGTTAGGATAAAAGGAGAAACTAGCCTTCACGATATTGAAGTTAAGGAGAATGACCTCTAGCCCCAAAGATTAATATAAGTAGGATGTCTTATGTAGAGGTAGGAGGATTATCATTGAGTTTATTTGTTTTCTTAGCAAATTCAAACCATACAATAGCCTTAGAAATCTCATTAATCTTGGCATTCGTTCTTTTGATCCGCTCCCAAAGCTCATCCATATGAACAAGAATTTCTTTGTACCCTTCCCACAAATCTAATTGTGCCTTCCTATGTATATATTTGAACTACTAATACCACCATACCATTTAGAAAGACCTTGTGTATCTTTTCCTTAGATTCCAACATATGGAATCCAATCTTGTATTCCAAGTTTTCTATTATCCTCGTCCATTAGCTCATGTTTGTGTTCAACCTAGACCTCATCCTTTTTAATTTAGTCTTGAAAAGTAACTGGATTGTTCCAATGGTATCATGAGGTGAATTCCTCTCTCTCCTACATCACTCTTGGATGGTGAGTGAGTTTTCTTCCTTGTTGATATCCTCAACACCTCTATCCATGAAAGTTTCTAGCGAAAATCACCAATGAGTCTGAACAAGACTATTCTCCATGAGCTACCAGGGTTGCAATCATATCAGACATTAGCAGGATGCTCATGGAGGTAGACCTTGTTACATAGACTATTCAGAAGAGGAAAGTGTGCGAGGAACACATTATCTTCAAACAAAGTTTCCAACATTCTATTCAAAGCCTTAGCTATAATCTTATTGCACATAAAATTGTTAATTTATGAATAAGTGGCCACACTTGAACATTGGACCCCTCATTTATCCAAGGCTTCATGAATTTATCCTCTCTACCTACCAATAATTCCTTCTCATCCTTCGCCAACACCTACTGCGTGGTGTTTTTCATATAATGTTGGAGAGACATAATGATCAGGATTCTAATGAGCAAGTAAGAATAACCCACTTCTGTATAAGATTAAACATAACGGGTAGGGGATGTTGTGTGTCCAACATGATCCCATATTTTCCTCTCCTCGTCATGGTATGAGGCGTGAGCTATGGGGAGTGTGCTGGTGCTAAATTTGTCCAAATGGATTAATCCTCACTCACCATACTTCTTCATTATCTTCGGCCAACCATTTAGAGTTCAATTTCATATTGATATTAGGTTTGGCTCATATTGAATTATATAACAAACACGATTCAAAGAAAATGATAAATTTGTTAGTGTGCCAAATATTATTTTTCCACATTGGTTGATTCCCCATGTAGAGAAACTTCAAATATGTTCAATGAATCACATAATCAATTATTTCCTGGTAAGTGGGCTTATGCTTATTATTGAAATTTGAGAGTGAACCTACTGGAACTATCCCTCTAGGATAACCAACTATGATGTTATGGAACCTGCAATTCTTTTCATTTGATGAGTAGCCTGCCATGAAGAGAAACTCTCCAGAATGACAGAGTCCCTATGAATGGTCTCTTCCCCAACCCCCTATGTGTTCCTAAACAGAAAAATGACTCTCAAAACAACAAAGGAAAGGATAATTATGAATTGAATTGGAATGAAAGGTCACACCAGTCCATGTCCCATCTTGGGAGGGACACCATAGTCTACGACTAGCTTGGGGATGTCACCACAATCCATGACCAGTCCTAGATGGCTTATACAGTCACGACCTAGCCTTTAGAGGGCTTACACGGTAATTCCCAGCTTCTAGACGGTATATATAGTGATAACCTATCTTAGGAGGATCATACACAGTCATGTCCCAACTACAAATAGGTCACAAACCAGGTATAATAGCCCCAAAAAATTGTAAAAACCTTTAAATATGCCCTAAAAAGCCCTAAAACAGTCCAATTTTTTCCCTAATTGCATTCATAAAAAGTGTGGTTTACCGAATTCCTACTCTCCATGTGATGTTTGATGATGTTAGAACCACTATCAAAACCCTAGGTCCTTCTCATATGGACTCAAAACCTAGCACTTCAATTATCTTCTAGGTTTTTTCTTTCAAAAACCCCAACCCTTCAAGCATCTTCTAGGTTTTGTCTTTCACAAACCCTAGCACCTTCCTTCCTTGCATAAATACAAGTATAAAGACTCCACGTAAGGTTTTATTTAAGTTAAAATTGATCCAATCAACTCTCACATGATTCTACATGAATACTGTAACTAAATACACTCTCCTTAGGGCTCAAGTCCCAACATATTATAGATCTAAAATTTGCTTATTAACAACAGAATTGTTACAGTCACAAATTTTCTCTCTTAGCTTCTATATACTTGTCAAATCACTCAACAAAATTAGCTAACTATTTAAGATAAATCAACATACCAAATAGCCCTAGAAACTACTCATTCACCATGAGAATGTACTTTGAAAACCAGCTCTTCAAGTACACAGTATGGACAAGATTGTACACTTGACATATACATAAAAATGACATTACAAGTACATACCGACAACTTATCGCAAGTTGGTAGAAAATAGTTTTTCAAGCTTATCCACAAGCTAAGAGTCTCCAATGCATCCAAACCCTAGCTAGGGTGTCTACCATCAATAGAAAACACTAATGAGCAATACAAAGGCCTAGCAATGTGTCCCACCAAGCTATCTAGCCATGCCAAAATCCTTAAAACGAGTTAGCATCAACACCAACAAGTCCATTCTTGATCTTTCACCAAGCTTACATCACACAAACTCTCCAAGATAATTGATCCAAGACTCCTCTAGGGTTTCTTTTCCACAAACCCTAGGTCCTTCTCACATGGACTTGTTGGTCTGATTTTCTGACCTAGGACAACAAGGAGATTATGCCCACACAATCAACTTAAAGCAGCGTCTGGTGTGTTTGGAGTAGCAAAATCTCACAGGTTATGGTCCTGCTACCAGCTGAATTTTTCTCTTAAGGAGAAACTAAAAATTCAGCAAAAATCTATCCTAACGGTTATTTCTGTCTAAATAAACCCTAAAAACTATTTTCAACTACCTAAGGTATCCTACAATTGCTTTCTTAAGGAAAGTCTTTGATTTTTGAAGAATTTTTCTAAATATAAAGACTATTAAAACTATTCTGAAAATTACACAATTTTGATTTAACAACTGTTAAATACAACTATACTATGATAATAATAACTAAACTATCTTAACTATCCTATCTATCCTATCTCAGCTGAGAGCGATTTGAGTATTTATATTAATTATCAATTAATATATGATAAACAGAAAGATAAGGAATAAGATCTAAATAAAACTACTTAGATCATCTACACTGAATCATTCTGTTATAAAATAGATTGATAGAGAAACTGAAATAAACAATTAATTCAAATTTTCTGAAATGTCTAATTAATTAATAATTAATAGACAACATTAGATATTTGAATAAGAAATAATGTTCAGTATGAAATCATCGCAACAATACAAATGAAATC
>LPNX011183452.1:236525-292799 GCA_001517045.1 Pseudotsuga menziesii
ATATTGCTGTGTTGATAAAGTTAAATACGTATAAATAAACACAAGAATAACAAAGTACATTGTATTAATAGTAAAATAGAATATTATATACTGAAATATAAAGAGTATCCAAAACAATACCAGTCATGATATCAACTTGGAGATTTCCAGTCACATCCCATTTCCAAAGATCAAACTTCAGTCAGGAAAACTAGTATCAAAATAATATCTCAAGTATGTTTCTCTTCAGTCACTCCATCCCTTATCTCATCAAAATTACAAGCTTATATAATACTACCAGTCTTTCGATTCAGTTTTCCTATAATGGCTACATGCAAAACTATAGGATTCCTATCACCATCACAGAGAATCGAATCTCTTTTCATCAAACACTTGTCACTAAAAGATAACAATAAAAACAACTATCCTAAAAAATTTGTTGGTTTAAATGAACTAGCAAATTTGTGGCTGTGTCAAAACTCCAGCCTTCAATACACATCCACGTCTTCCAATTGAAATCCAGGATATTAGAAATGTCCTGAAACTGTACAGGATAGCGATGACGTACCCACCTGTTTTGAGCAAATAAAATCATCTTATTAAAAACCAATCAAGACAGGGATACCAAAAGAAACTATAATTCATATGTGTGCCTGTAAAATCTGCGATTTTACAGGCATGCATAAAAGGTTGTCATTACCTATTGACAAAGAGACAAATAATGTAACCGAAAATGGAAATAATCATTAAGCTCTCTTTTGCAAATCAACCACTCTTCTAGCTTCGGCTAGTTTGGCTTTAAGCCTGATAATCACTAACTTTTGTTTTTCTACTTGTTCAAGTAGATGTTGATTTGTACCTATCATTGACTTTTTCGCCTTTTTATATTGGTTTTTTTTTATATTCATTTCTTTCCACCTGTTAATCCAGTTCAACAACTCCTCCCTGGACGTCTTGTTTTCCTCCTCTATCAAAACTACATTAGATTGACACTGTTTAAGTTCATCTTTCAATTCTATAATCTTGGTCTCGTATACCCTATCCAGAACTTGTTGAAGAGTTTCTTCTTCGTTTTCATGACACGAATTGGCTTCCTGAGGAGGATCAGGATTATCTATGTTTTGACCAGATGATTGAAGATTGATAAAACATGGTTCGAGATCCAAACTATAGGCGTCCATACACGATGGAGCAACTTCTGCCTTACCTTACTCTATAATGTTTTTAACCGATTTTGCATTATTATTCTTTATAAGAGTGGGTTCACTTATATGAGTAGTTTCGGGAACCAACGATGGAACGTCATCCTCAATATGGACAATTGAAGTCTGAATACCCTGTTGATTAGTCATAGGAGCAGAAACTGTAGGTGCATTATTCATGCTTCTAGTAACTCTCCCCGAATGAACAAACCCAAGATTTTTTGATTCAAAATCTCCTCTGTCACAGCATACATGTGCTAGTTGTTCTAGCTTAATGCCATGTTTATGAGGAGTATTTGGCTCATAGAGATTTTTATAATCAACAACGTTAATGTCTTCATTTTTGGTTAACCTATCCTCTGTTTTTGCAGGAGTACTACAATGTTTATCAGATGGGAATCGGTTCAAGGTTGCTTCAGAGTGACAGTGAGCTACATTCCCAACACCATCATCACTGATACCAGCATTTATTTGTGTTTGGGGTTCCTCAAGCCCTTTATCCTTTGATTCAGCCTCAGGAACATTACTATCCTTGGGCTTTACAGTAGCCTTTCGTTTCCTATGGATCTTTGGGGAAGGGATTGGCCAAAATTGAGTCGGCCCAAATTGACATTCAATTAAAAATTCATCCCATGATTTTCCATTAATAGACAGCTGATGCTGTATTATAATTTTGACTAAACCATGATGAAATAGACTTCCATCAGGATTATCGAAACTTTGAACCGAATGCGACATTTTTTTCAGACTTTGCCAAAGATAAAACGGTAGATTCAGTTTACAGCCTTTTAATGCTAACAGGAGTCATAGGTGGTAATAATGTAGGTGAGAAAAGCGTCCATCACATGATACGTACCTGACCAAAATCTCATAGCATGCTCACCATTTCGGCTTCAGAAACCTGACTGAAACCTCAATTTTCAGTTTTGCATTATCCGGCAAAGGCAACAACAAGGACTGGCACTTCTTCTTGTTCACTTTCCCACCTTTAAACCACTGCTCCCCAGTTTGTGGGAGCCTCGTTACCTCTGCAATTTTGTCTTCGTCAACGATGAATTTGAAACCCCCAATCTGTGCAACGTTTTCTTTCAAAATCAAAGCAAACAGTTTGGTCACCTCCGTGTTATGGCCACTGAAGCTCTTGAAGAAATGCCCCCATCCAATTTTCTCAAATAGCGGAGCAATCTTCTCATCAGCTTCAATAAGTTCTGACCCTGAGATTTCAAAACGACTAAGCGGATCCATGGCCTCCTCACCACTATTCTGATTACGAAATGGAATGAATGGAATAGTGAAGAGGGAAGGGATAGGTATCCAGGTGCATGACATGATGCGAAATATCAAATCTTCACATGCTTCATATCTGACAGTGATGAGGGCTCTAGATTTGGCCATTTTAACCAGACTTAGAGATGATGAATGCTACAGCCAATGTTCCTTTATGATAAATGCATGATTAGCCACAACTAATAGTAAAACTTAACCAATTCTACATATCAGGGATTATCCGATCCATTAATCGTAAATCGAGACATTGATTACACACAGTGGGCATGATGAGCTCGTACATCGTTACGAAATGAAATGGATATCAACATTAAATCCTGCTGATACGATTCATTAATACATTCACAATTGTCAGTTAATCGCAAGGTGTTATCCAAATCTCCATGCCAGCGCAGTGATCCAAGTGACAGGTGTTATTTATTTGACATATGGGTCATGTATCCTCATAAACACTGTCAATTGATGGTATCCTCCAGATTATACGTGAAAGGTGGTAGAGTTTATTGATATGGCGATATATTATCAAAACCATAAATCCTAATGTTCTAACTAATGATTCGAATTAACATTTAAGCCATATATATACATAAAATCTCATAAATATAGTTTTAAAACTTTGCAAAATCCCATCCACTAATATCCCAAATTGAATTTGATAGGATACTAAGATATAAAACCATGACATATGAAGATTTCAAATGATACTCATTTATTTTCTTTTCACTAACCATATATATACAATTTCATAGAATAATGATATGATATTAAGTTACAAATGGAATATGAACCTTTAGGTTTAATAAGAGTTTTAATTTAATAATTCACCTTTAGTTCTAGGATTTTCAGAACTTATAATATCTTATCAATAACCAGCTTCAAACAAATTCAAAATGTGTTTTCGTTGAACCCCAATTAGCATACTATCTCTTTAAATTTCTTAAATCATATATATAATCAAATAGATTAATTAATGATGAATTGATTATATAAAAATTTATGGAACTCGCAGCTGCTAATTATCAAGTTTATGAAAAATGGTTTCATCAACTTCTAATATGTCATTGGAATTTTCTATAATTGAGAGTACCTTCAGAATTAAAGATTCTGAAGGCACTCTTTTATAATTTTTAATAGGTAAATCATAAAAGAGAGCTGATCTCCCTTCATCTTAATGAGAAATGAAGGGGTTGTTGCTGACTGCCAACAAATGGCGACAACCTGGACGAACCAGTTATCTCTGCTCATACAACTTATAAACGATATAAACAAAATCTTAAAACTTATTTAAAATAATAAAAAATTCTTTATCTAAATAAAAACCATTATTTTTATTCATATTCATAAGTATAACTCAGAAATATTCCATCTTTTGAAATAGAGATCTAGTTAGGGATAAACTTTAAAATATCCTGATCGAAACAAAATACTTCATAGTAATAATAACCTGCACCATCAGCATAGAGTATAGAAATCTACTTTTCTGAAAACTTTCCAGAATCTGTTCCATAAACATAATAATTTTATTTTTGCTTGCTTTTCTTTTCTTTAAACAGTAATTCTGACTGAAGACTACTATCTAGGTATGGTGTCCCAATGTGATAGTATCATTCACAAGAGCTGTCTGAAATAAGCAAGGCGGCTCGTGATGAGACCTCTTGTCTTTTAATTTTTAAATCAAAAGCCATCACCCTGGTGATCAGAAATGAAATTATCCCAGACAGCACTGATGATCATGATTAGGCCAGCTCATGATGAGACCTCCTATTCTTCAATCAAAATTTATGTTTTCTTTATTCTCTTTCAATTTTTAAATTTGATAAAATGAGAGATCATTACCCAACATGGTGACCAAATGGTAATGTCAGTCATTAATATCACCAGAAAATGAATCAGCTGGCTCGTAATGAAACCCCTTATCTTTTGGTTTTTAAACCAAAAGCCGTTACTAGTTTCCTAATAATGTCATACTAGTGATATTTGTGATTCTGATAAGACCGGCTTATTACTAAGACCTTCCGTCTCTCACTTTAGCATTTTATTGACTGGAACAAATTCTAAAAAAATTTCAGATTGTAAATACTTTTGAAGACTGATGGTAGAGATCTATAAGAGTTTTTCGAAAGTACAAGCTTCGAAAAAGACATTAATAAGCTATCCCCATTTTATATAAAAAAAATAAAAAGGTGAGGAATAATCTGAGTAACACTTAAAAATAGAATAATGATAGGCCTTTTACAGATTTAAGAAACCTTGATCATCCTGAACAAATTTTTAAAAGATTTCAGTCTAGTATCATAATTTCGAGTTAACGAGCAAACTGACTGTTTTTTCAATTAGAAGCTCTGTTTATTTACATTTATTTCTTCAGCTTCTAACTAAAGATTACTGACTAATTATATACAAAAATTTGACAGCCTGTAATATTTAACTAATAGAATAAAAACTAGTTGTAATAACAGAATGATGTTTGAAAGCTACAAAAAATTTATGAATTTCTCATCATCCTTAAATTCTATGAACTATAATTCAATTTATATACAAAAATATAAATTCATTTACAAACAACAAAACAAATTATATACATTTTAAGATAAAAAATATTAATAGAAATACTTTTTCAGGATGAGTCCATTCACTGGGAATGTTTCGGACTGACCTTCAAGTGTTTGTAATCGAAAGGTACTTGGACCTATCTTCTCAGCAATAACAAAGGGACCTAACCAAAGCTCCTGAAACTTAGTATGATCTCCCTTTTCTTCGTGAAATTTATCCCATTTTAAAACTAGGTCTCCCACCTGAAATTCTCGATTGGAACTAAAGGATTGGTCAAACCAAGATTTCACAATTTGTTGATGTTTTGTAAAGTGTTGTTTTGACTTTTCTCTTTCTTCCTCAAGCTTTATCAAAGTGTTAATTCTCTTTTCCATTGCTGGACATTCTTGATCTTGAATAGACTGAGCTAACTGTAATGAAGGTAAGAATAAATTCGGTGGTAAAATAACTTCAGTTCCAGATACTAAGAAAAATGGTGAGTTACCTATTGCAGCCTTAGGAGTCACTCTGTCTGCCCAAAGGGCATTGAACAATTCTGTATGACAGTCTCGATGGTGAACTGAAATGGTTCTTTTGAGAATTTTCAATAAATTTTTGTTTGTTGACTCAGCTAAACCATTTCCATGAGGATGGTAGTTAGCTGAATACCTGATTCTTATTCCCTTCTCTAAGGCAAATTGAGTTAACTCAATTGACGAAAAATATGAAGCATTATCAAAGATGAGGGAATCTAGAATACCAAATCTTTGTTATGATAAAGAATTCTAAAAACAATATAACGTGATTGGTATTTACAACCATTAATGATGCAGCTTCTGCCCAACGAGTAAAATAATCAGTTGCAGTTATTATATATTTGTGTTGATTAGAGGAGGGAGGATTTATTGGCCCTACTATATCAATACCCCATTGCTGAAAGGGTTTCTCAACTGAAACAGGTTGTAAAGGAAAAGCAGGTTTCTTAACCCTTCCCGCAGCAAGTTGACATTCCTGGCATTTTCTAACAAAAGTATAGGAATCTCGAAACAAGGTAGGCCAATAATAACCAGCCCTAAGAATTTTATGCGTGGTAGTAAAATGACCTCCTGCTGGTCTAGAATGTAACTCTTTCAGAATTACTTATGTTTCATCTTTGTCTAGACATCGAAGCAATACTCCATCCGAATTTCTCTGAAAGAGGACATTATCAATTAATAAATAGGGAGCAGATTTCAATCTAACTGCTCTTTTCTTTCTTGGTTCTAGGTAATCAGGAGCAGTTCCTGTTTCCAAAAGTATTCTTATGTCTGTATACCAGGAATATTGTGGTGGAGGATAAAAATGAATTTCTCTGGTAAATAAAACCTCATCAATGACAGTTTCAGCTTTATCATTAGGCAGATGAGCAGCTTCAGCAGCTAATTTACATAATCCTTGACCTTTGACTATCGTTGAAGGTTTAATTTCTAAGTCATACTCTTGAAGGGCTGTCATCCAAGGTGCTCTTTTCTCACCTAAGTCCTTTTGCACTAACAAGTTTTTGACTGAGGAATAAGGGACAATTATTTTCGTTTTAGATTTCAATAAATATGGAAGAAAATGTTTAACAGCTTTAAAAATAGCAAAAGCTTGTTTATCAACTTCATGATAATTAAGTTCAGCACCTTTGAAATTTGAACTCATGAAGGAGATTGGAACTTCGTTATTTTGCTGATTTAATTGGGTTAAAACTGCTGCATATGAAATATCAGAAGCAAAAGTATACAATATGGAATCTTTGTTAAAATCTGGGCTCAAAAGGCTAGGAGCTTTTGAAATGGCTTCTAAAATTTTCTGAAATGACTCTTTTTCAGTTTGTCCCCAATTAAAAATAGCGTCTTTCTTAATCATTTTCTGCAATGGACGAATGATTTCGGAAAAACCGGGAATGAATCTCCTAAAAAAATTTATTTTTCCAAGAAATGATTGCATTGCTTTCTTTCTAGAAGGATAAGTTATTTTTGAAATGGCTTGGGTTCTTTCAGGTTCAATCATGGTTCCATGCTTTGAAACCACACAGCCTAATAGAATACCTTCTGAAACAACAAATATTGTTTTTTTAGTATTTAAGGATATTCCAAATTTTCTACATCGTTCAAATACCTTTCTAAGATGATTAAGATGGTCAGGTCGATGTTTAGAATATACAGTAACGTCATCCAAATAGACAATGACTGAATGGTTAATTAAGCCTCTAAAAGCAATATCCATTGCCCGTTGAAAAGTTGCTCCCACATTGATTAACCCAAAGGACATCTTGCGGTAAGCATATGTTCCCCATGGAGTTCTAAAAGCTGTTTTCAATTGGTCATCTGGGGAAACTAATATTTGGTTGTACCCTGAGAAACCATCAAGGAGTGATAGTATCTCAGCCCCAGACACCTTCTGAAGAATTTGTTCCATGGGAGGAACTGGGTTATTATCCTTTTCAGAAGACTTATTCAGATTTCTAAAATCTACACATAACCTAATATCCCCATTTTTCTTCCTGACTAGAACTAATTTTGCTACCCACTGAGTATTCCTAACAGGAAAAATAATCTTGGCAGCTAACAATTTATTTAGTTCTTTTTTAATTGTTGGTTCTAGTGACGGGTGATATTTCCTTAGCTTTTGTTTAAAAGGTTTTGACTCATGTTTAATTGGAATTATGTGTTGCATGACTTGCGTGTTGAAGGTTTTCAGGTCATCATATGTCCAAGCAAAGACATCCTTGAATTCCTTAAATAATTTTATAAATGCTATTTTTCCTGCGTGGTTGCAATCTACTCCTAAATTTATAGTTTGGGGATTTAGTTATGTTCCTAAATTTATGGTTTCATACCTCATTTGAGAGCTATTAGTTTTACAATTAGTGACAAACCTAAATTTATCCTGCAAATCAAAGAAC
This sequence comes from Pseudotsuga menziesii, assembly GCA_001517045.1. Lineage (NCBI taxonomy): Eukaryota > Viridiplantae > Streptophyta > Pinopsida > Pinales > Pinaceae > Pseudotsuga > Pseudotsuga menziesii. The sequence continues at coordinate 244,455 of LPNX011183452.1, forward strand.
TTTTCTAATCTTAGTACTGAATTAGGGACTAGTTTTACCTTTTCGAAAGCTTTTTCAACTGAACAGAAATCATTTATTACCGAAAAATCCCGCAAATTTTCGTCATGAGTTACTTCGTCTATTGCTGAATATTTAAAGGTATCCTCGTTCATCAGAAAATTTATCACCTGCACATCATTGTCAAATACACGCCAATTAAAAATATTATCTGGTATGGAAGGCCTAAAAATCAATTCAACAGAAAAGAAATCTGGTGTAAGATTTTCTGATGGAATTAACTTTGATGCTACGTTTGCCAACAAATCTGCTTCTTGATTTTGACTTCTAGGAACAGAAATTACGTTAAATGCATCAAAATGTGAAATAAGGTTCCATACCTCTTGTTGATAACTCTGTAAATGTTCAAATAGGTAGTGAATGGAGTTACGAACCTGTCTGACAATGATCTCGGAATCGCCGTATACAATTAACTCTTCGATATTCAAATCAATTGCTTTTTTCAATCCTTGTATTAAAGCTTCATATTCCACAATATTGTTTGTACAATTAATTTCCATCCTACAAGCTATACATGTTTTATTTCCCTGAGGGTCCACCAGTAAGCAACCAGCTCCTGCTCCTTCTTTGGATTTCACACCATCAAAGTATAAAGTCCAAATAGAACTATTCACAATCACTTTGATTTCTATAATATTCACAATATTCAGATTATCTACATCATTAATGGTTTCCTTGAATAAAGAGTTAGGAGAAATAAATGTCACATTCCTAATTTCAGATTGCTGTTTATTTTCAGAAAAGGCAGAATTTTCAGCTTTAAAATTACCAAACCCCAATCCATACATGTAATTCCCCATAATGCAATCTGAAAATAAAACAGGTTCGCTAGGATCATGCAGTTCTGTGACAGTATGTTTCATATATCTTTCTCTATTTATCTTTATCTGATTTGAATTTCCATTCTTAGGTAACCATAATGTTGACCAGTCCGTGGAAAAGAATCCATTCAATTGTTGAGACCAATCCCTACTTAAAAATAGCCCATATGCATCTGGAATATCTGCAACAACAATATGTATAATTTGATAAACCAAAGGGTTACAAGCAATCCTGACTAAGACATCTTCCATTTCTCCTACAACCTTTACATTTGTCCCGTCCAATTGAGTTATTTGAGAATTCGATGGAACATATTTCCCATTCAATTTCTTGCATACTGATAAAGGCATCACATTGGAGGATGCTTCGGAGTCTACCATGCAATTATGAACATTCCTATTGAAAATCTCAAAGGTAAGTAAGAATGGAGGTGTGGTTGATTTAGAATTCTTACCTATAAGCGAGGCTTTGTCAGTCGTTTCTTTTCCTTTACCAGTTGCTGTTGAGTCATTATTAGAACTGTTTGTAGCAACATTTTGTTTTGCATTAGGAATAATCGAACTCATGGCAGGATTTATAACATGACTATTAGGTATTGGGTAGATTTGAAGAAGATCGTACATACTGATGTTTGCACGTGTCTTCTTTAAATATTCAATTATATCATATTGTAAATCTAAATTTGGAGCATTTTGAATGGGCTGGGTAATTTTGGTTGCTTGAGTCTGTTTTCCAGATTGAGTTTGTTTATTAGGTTGTGAATTATTGTTGTCATTATTTGTAGTAGAACTTGACGAACCTCCAGGAGTGTTTGCGAATGCTCTACTATGAGTATTATAGGCATGTTGTCCTGTAGGTGGACATTTACTCTCATATTCTTTCACAAGACTGTCCCAGAAATGACTGTTAACTTGTTGAGGTTCCTCTGATTCTTCATCATTTTTTGATTCCTCTTCTTCGTCGTTTTTAGTTATTTCTTGACTAGAAGGAGTTTCAGATAAATATAAAACAACTCGAATTGTATTAAAAATCTCTTCATTTGCTGCTATGTCAGGTGGCGTATTTTTATTATTTGTATTTGGGTTTTGTCTAAACTGATTTCTGAAATATCCCCTAGAAGGAGAAGCTTCAGAATTGGTTTTCTTTAACCCTACAACTTCATTGGTTAATGTCCGAATAGCATTTTGCAGCTGTTCTATATCAAATGCTTTATCTTTGTCTGAATTGAGTTTTTCCGTCTTCCTACGAGGAAAAGTATCAGATTTCCCACTTCTATCTGGTTCATAGAACATAGAATCTTTCTCAACTTTAATGGCTTCCTCAAAATTTTCTACTAATGTTGTTTTCCCAGCTCTCTTAACGAACATCCCAGAATATTTTGGTGAAGCTGACGTATAATTTTAAATAATTATATCCTCGGGTGGTTGAGAAGCAATTGGAATTTTATTTTTTAATGTCAAAAACCTTTGATTGAAATCTTTGATTCTTTCTTTAGGATCCATTTTAATCCTAGATAAATCTAGGGCTAAAAGAGCAAGTGTTTTATCTTCCCCAAATTTATCTAAAAAGGCTTTATTAAATTCACCCCAGTTTGTGATTGATCCTTGTACTAACGAAAAATACCAAGTAGAAGCTCTTCCTTCAAAAGTCAAAGGAAACAAACGACAAACTACATCTTCATGCTGAACATTCAAGGTTTGAACAACTAACATGAATTTGTCGACATGCACCTCTGCAGGTTCTTTGTCATCAGGGTTAAACTTAGGAAGAAGTTTATCTGAATGTTTAGGCAACGGATGTTGTACACCAGGGATAGCTATAGCAATTGTTCTTAGCCAAGGGAGTTGTGGATTAGGTGGATTAGGTGGAGGATTGCCTCCTCCCCCTACAGGTACGTTTCCTACCATAGGACTTCTTTCAGAACTTGAGGAACTTCCTGAATTGGATGATCTTGGACTATCAGGTGGTGATTTTGGAGGAAAAGGTGGCTGATCAAAACCACCTTCTGCAGTAAGTCTTCTAGCAGTGTTTGTTTGAGTAGTTTGTCTCTGATGACTTCTAATTTGATAATGTTGAGTGCTATTAGCTTCTTGCAAATCTTCAGTAACTACGTTCAATTGTGGATTACGTCGTTGTTGCCTAGGAAGACCATAATCTATTGGAGACACACCAAGTTGCTTAGCGTATGCTCTTGTAAGAAGATGTCATGATTATTCTAAAGTTTGAGTACTTTGTTTAGGATTAAATGGGGATGTGATATGATCATGTTCAATGATGCTCCTAATAGTTTCTATAAACGGTGATCTGCTGGTTTTCGGAGGATGTTGGCTAGTTGAAAATTTATCATTAGTTTTCCCTGCCATTAATCATTAACATGCCCTCCTTCTAGCACCATTTGTTGGCCTGATTTTCTGACCTAAGCCAACAAGGAGATTATTCCCACACAATCAGCTTAAAGCAGCGTCCGGTGTGTTTGGAGTAGCAAAATCTCGCAGGTTATGGTCCTGCTACCAGCTGAATTTTTCTCTTAACGAGAAACTAAAATTCAGCAAAAATCTATCCTAATGTTATTTCTGTCTAAATAAACCCTAAAAACTATTTTCAACTACCTAAGGTATCCTACAATCTCTTTCTTAAGGAAAGTCTTTGATTTTTGAAGAATTTTTTTAAGTATAAACACTATTAAAACTATTCTGAAAATTACACAAATTTGATTTAACAACTGTTACATACAACTATACTATGATAATAATAACTAAACTATCTTAACTGTCCTATCTATCCTATCTCAGCTGAGAGCAATTTGAGTATTTATATTAATTATCAATTAATATATGATAAACAGAAAGATAAGGAATAATATCTAAATAAAAATACTTAGATCATCTACACTGAATCATTCTGTTATAAAATAGATTGACAGAGCAACTGAAATAAACAATTACTTCGAATTTTCTGAAATGTCTAATTAATTAATAATTAATAGACAACATTAGATATTTGAATAAAAAAAATAATGTTCAGTATGAAATCATCGCAACAATACAAATGAAATCAAACAAACATAAATATATATATATCATCATATCTTGAATTTTCAGTAGTAGCACTAAAAAGTAGATACACTGACAAATTCAGTTACAATAATATACTAATTCAAATACAATATTGTTGTGTTGACAAAGTGAAATACGTATAAATAAACACAAGCATAACAAAGTACACTGTATTAATATTAAAATAGAAGATTATATACTGAAATATAAAGAGTATCCAAAACAAGACTAGTCATGATATGAACTTGGAGATTTCCAGTCACATCCCATTTCCAAAGATCAAACTTCAGTCAGGAAAACTAGTATCAAAATAATATCTCAAGTATGTTTCTCTTCAGTCACTCCATCCCTTATAATCTCATCAAAATTACAAGCTTATATAATACTACCAGTCTTTCGATTCAGTTTTCCTATAAAGGCTACATGCAAAACTATAGGAGTCCTATCACTATCAGAGAGAATCGAATCTCTTTTAATCAAACACTTGTCACTAAAAGATAACAATAAAAACAACTAGCCTGAAAAATTTGCTGGTTTAAAGGAACTAGCGAATTCCTGGTTGTGTTGACTCTCCAGTCTTCAATACACATCCACGTCTTCCAACTGAAATCCAGGATATTAGAAACGTCATGAAACTGTACAAGATAGCGATGACGTACCCACCTATTTTGAACAAATAAAAGCATCTTATTAAAAACCAATAAAAACAGGGATAACAAAAGAAACTATAATTCATATGTGTGCCTGTAAAATCTACGATTTTACAGGCATGCATAAAAGGCTGTCATTACCTATTGACAAAGAGACAAATCATGTAATCGAAAATGGAAATAATCATTAAGCTCTCGTTTGCAAATCAACCACTCTTCTGGCTTCGGCTAGTTTCTCTTTAAGCCTAATAATCACTAACTTTTGTTTTTCTACTTGTTCAAGCAGATGTTGATTTGTACCTATCATTGAATTTTTTGCCTTTTTATATTGGTTCTTTTTTATATTCATTTCTTTCCACCTGTTAATCCAGTTCAACAACTCCTCCCTGAACGTCTTGTTTTCCTCCTCTATCAAAACTACATTAGATTGACACTGTTTAAGTTCATCTTTCAATTCTATAATCTTGATCTTGTATACCCTGTCCAAAACTTGTTGAACAGTTTCTTCTTTGTTTTTGTGACACGAATCGGCTGCCTGAGGAGGATCAGGATTATCTATGTTTTGACCAGATGATTGAATACTTATAAAAGACGGTTCGGGATCTGAACTATAGGCGTCCATACACGACGAAGCAACTTCTGCCTTGCCTGACTCTGTAATGTTTTTAACCGATTTTGCATTATTATCCTTTATAAGAGTGTATTCACTTATATGAGTAGTTCCGGGAACCAACGATGGAACGTCGTCCTCAATATGGACAATTGAAGGCTGAATACCCTGTTGATTAGTCATAGGAATAGAAACTGTAGGTGAATTATTCATGCTTCTAGTAACTCTCCTTGAACGAACAAACCCAAGATTTTTTGATTCAAAATCTCCTCTGTCACAGCATACCTGTGCTAGTTGTTCTAGCTTATGCATAGACTCAATGCCATTTTTATGAGGAGTATTTGGCTCAGAGAGATTTTTATAATCAACAGCATTCATGTCTTCATTTTTGGTTAACCTATCCTCTGTTTTTGCAGGAGTACTACAGTGTTTATTAGATGGGAATCGGTTCAAGGTTGCTTCAAAGTGACAGTGAGCTACATTCCCAACACCATCGTCACTGATACCAGCATTTATGGGTGTATTGGCTTCTTCAAGCCCTTTATCCTTTGATTCAGCCTTAGGAACATTACTAACCTCAGGCTTTACAGTAGCCTTTTGTTTCCTACGGGTCTTTGGGGAAGGGGTTGGCCAAAATTGAGTCAGTACAAATTGACATTCAATTAAAAATTCATCCCATGATTTGCCATTAATAGACAGCTGATGCTGTATTATAATTTTGACTAAACCATGATGAAATAGACTTCTATCAGGATTATCGAAACTTTGAACCGAATGCGACATATTTTTTTTCAGACTTTGCCAAAGATAAAACAATAGATTCAGTTTACAGCATTTTAATGCTAACAGGAGTCGTAGGTGGTAATAATGTAGGTGAGAAAAGAATCCATCACATGATATGTACCTGACCAAAATATCATAGCATGCTCGCCATTCTGGCTTCAGAAACCTGACTGAAACCCCAATTTTCATTTTTGCATTATCCGGCAAAGGCATCAACAAGGAATGACACTTCTTCTTGTTTACTTTCCCACCTTTAAACCACCGCTCCCTAGTTTGTGGGAGCCTCATTGCCTTTGCAATTTTGTCTTCGTCAACGATGAATTTTAAACCCCCAATATGTGCGACGTTTTCTTTCAAACTCAAAGAAAACAATTTGGTCACCTCCGCATTATGGCCATTGAAGCTCTTGAAGAAATGCCCCCATCCAATTTTCTCAAATAGCATAAGCAATCTTCTCATCAGCTTCAATAAGTTCTGACCCTGAGATTTCAAAATGACTAAGCGGAGCCATGGCCTCCTGGGCCACTACCCTGATTACGAAATGGAATGAATGGAGTAATGAAGAGGGAAGGGATAGGTATCTAGGTGCATGACATGATGCGAAATATCAAATCTTTACATGCTTCATATCTGACAGTGATGAGGGCTCTAGATTTGGCCATTTTAACCAGACTTAGAGATCATGAATGCTACAGCCAATGTTCCTTTATGATAAATGCATGATTAGCCACAACTAACAGTAAAACTTAACCAATTCTACATATCAGGGATTGTCCAATCCATGAATCGTAAATCGAGACATTGATTACACACAGTGGGCATGATGAGCTCGTACATCGTTACGAAATGAAATGGATATCAACATTAAATCCTACTGATACGATTCATTAATACATTCACAGCTGTCAGTTAATCGCAAGGTGTTAGCCAAATCTCCATGCCAGTGCAGCGATCCAAGTAACAAGTGTTATTTATTTGACATATGGGTCATGTATCCTTGTAAACACTGTCAATTGATGGTCTCCTCCAGATTATACGTGAAAGGTCGTAGCATTTATTGATATGGCGATATAGTATCAAAACCATAAATCCTAATGTTCTAACTAATGATTCGAATTAACATTTAAGCCATATATATACATAAAATCTCATAAATATAGTTTTAAAACTTTGCAAAATCCCATCCACTAATATCCCAAATTGAATTCAATAGGATACTAAGATATAAAACCATGACATATGAAGATTTCAAATGATACTCATTTATTTGCTTTTCACTAACTATATATATACAATTTCACAGAATAATGATATGATATTAAGTTACAAATGGAATATGAACCTTTAGGTTTAATACGAGTTTTAATTTAATAATTCACCTTTAGTTCTAGGATTTTCAGAACTTATAATATCTTATCAATAACCAACTTCAAACAAATTCAAAATGTGTTTTCGTTGAACCCCAATTAGCATACTATCTCTTTAAATTTCTTAAACCATATATATAATCAAATAGATTAATTAATGATGAATTGATTATATAAAAATTTATGGAACTGGCAGCTGCTAATTATCAAGTTTATGAAAAATGGTTTCATCAGCTTCTAATATGTCACTGGACTTTTCTATAATTGAGAGTACCTTCAGAATCAAAGATTCTGAAGGCACTCTTTTATAATTTTTAATAGGTATATCATAAAAGAGAGCTGATCTCGCTTCATCTTAATGAGAAATGAAGGGGTTGTTGCTGACTGCCAACAGGACTCAAACCCTAGAAATTCAAGTATCCTCTAGGTTTTATCTTTCACAAACCCCAACCCTTTAAGTATCTTCTAGGTTTTGTCTTTCACAAACCCTAGCACCTTCCTTCCTTGCATAAAGACAATTATAAATATTCAAGGCAAGTTTTTCTTTGTGATACAATTGATCCAATTAACTCTCACTTGATTCTACATGAATAATACAACTAAAGACTCTCTCCTCCCTTCATATATAATAGGTGAGGGATGCCAACAATAATAAAGTGGACTAAATAGATAAGCAAACTAATATATTGTTAGGATATGGTCTCCTCTTGAAGTGCTCTTTGTCCAAGGTGTACACATGTTGTGACAAGGCTCCTCAAGGGGTGTGCTCTCCAAGCATGGGTTGCATTTACATAATCCTTTTGTAGAGACCACCCATATAGGGATTGCAAAAACATGGACTGGTGTGACCTTTCCTTTCCATCTTATGAATTGGATAGGAATTATTCGAGTACAACAAAGTTTTGTCGCTTAGTTTCCCAGCCATCTTCACCATCTCAAAATTTTGAAATTTCATCTAGTTTTGCACACAGATATTTGTTTTTGCATTATGTAAATGTTGTTGAACAACAAGATAAACAAATCAGTCATTTCCAGCAATATAACTTGAGGAAGTTTCATTTTGATGTCATTGCAAAATAATTCCAGCTAAGAAACCCTATTTTTGTAGATGCATGTGTGGGTAAAGGATCATCTCTTGAGCCATTTTTTAGGCTGGAAATGAGATACTACAACACAGTTTTGTCGCTGATTTTCCCAGCCATCTTCACAATCTCAAATTTTGGAAATTTCGTCTAGTTTTCCACACAGATATCTATTTTTCCATCATGGAAATGTTGTTGAACAACAAGATAAAAAAATCAGTCATTTTCAGCAATGTAACTTGAGGCAAAATTCCATTTCCTTGTTTAAACATTTTTCTTCGTGTCAAGCTGAGAATATTGTGATGATGGAGGAACCTACATCTCTCTCTTGAATATATTGTTGATAATTTTGCAGGTTAGCACCCTCATGTTGATTATGTTTAAACTTTATACAAGCCCTATCCAATCTTGGATGGAAGAGGCTTGTGGGAAGAGTTTCCATGCATGTTAAATGTCTGATGATATTATACATGCTCATCATCTCGTGATGAAGATTGCAGCATGTTTGCTTATGATGATTATTTGCAATTTACATTGATGAGTTATAAGCACACATCGAGGAGAAAACCTATGATGATGGTGCTCTAAATTATGTCCTAGTTGCACAAAATAAAAAATACACATATGGGTGTCAAATTCACAAGCCCTAGATTCAACATGAGACCCACTTCCCAACACCAAATCAATAAGGGGTACACATTTTTTTCAATGCTTGAGCACCAATGTTTATATTTTCATTTCAACATTTCCTATTAGAGATCAATCTATTTGAGAAGTTTTTGGAGTTCAGCAATAAGCCTATTCATTCCAAAATTGAAATATACTTTGATTTGTTAGTTGTTGTGGTCCTTTTTATCCAAATATTTATGTCAAAAACATGGTTGATGAGTTGGTGATTTGCTGGTCTATTTAATCACACATAGTGAGCTGAGAGAAACTCTTAGAAGTGGTGCCACTATCACCTCAGCACCTAAATTATGTTTGCAGTGGAGAAACACATCCCATATGAGTCTAGAGCCATTGTTTCTAAACCCTTCGGTGCTCATACTAGAAGTTTCCATTTAAAGCAGGACCTCGAATTGGGGTTTGTTTGTTAAAATAATGGGACCTTGACTTAGGGTTTGGTAGATACAATTTCTAAATCTAAAAGGCCTCCCTGGGCCTCCCAAATTGGGTCTCACTTGTACAATTCGTAGATCAGCATAAAATCTTAGTTTGTTTTTAAACAAGTGCATGATCATCTTCAGTTCTAGGCAATATGTGAAGTGATTTCCTGTAGGAAAATTCCTTAGAAACATTACAAAGAATCCCTTTATTCACTGTGTTAAATGATGGGTAGTTTTTGGGGCAAGAAGCTTGGTAATTCGATAAAGTTTTCCATCTAACATTTAGAGGATTTGATGCCATATCAAGGAGTTTCCTATCCTATCAAGGAGGAGTGTTCAGCCTTGAATATCCACATCTACCATATGAAGGATTTGTTCAACATTATTAAGTACCCTTATTTGAAAATTGTTCTTCAATGACTGAAAATGATCATTCTTGATGACAAAAATAGGTATAGTCCAAAGAGTAACATCTGAGATGTGTGCATGCATGTTGATTTTCATGTGCAATCTACATTTATATTAAAAGGTGTGATAAAAGGTCAATTAATGTTGTTTCAATTGCCAAACTATTGTTTAATGCACACTTGGACAGAACTTTGGAAGGTTGGTATTAATTAGCCAAACCCTTCCATTCCTTTACCATCACATTGTTCTTGTAATAATGTTACAATAGTCTTGCATAACTATCTCACTACAACTCTTGATTCTGCTACAGGCTGAAGGAAGGGTTCTACCATTGCATCATATGTTATAGCTTTGTGGTCATGGCATTTCATTTTGAATCCATGGTTATTTAAACTAGACCCCTGGGAACTTGTAATCCCAACTTCATCCTGGTTCAATGCATACTTCTGATCCTGGAAATGTAGTTCCAATTTCTTCATTTGTTTCTCCATTTCTTCCATAGATGACCTTAGTTAGCTAACCTCTGTTAGTGCAGTGTCTCTTCTTAAGTTGGCCTACATTATTTTATGGTCTAATACTTCAATGGTAATATTCCAGTCATCCATTATGTTAGGGCTAATGGAATGGACTTCTTTGTTTGGACTATAACTAGGTTTTTTCTTGGGAGTATTTTTATTTAGAGGAGAGAACCATGATTTCAACTGGAATTTTCCATTTGGGTATTACTAGGCAATCCAATAATGTCTCATAGTTCCGTTTTGTAGTTTTTCCAATAATGAAAGGATAGAGGTTGTGGGGCATCTCATACTTCATGAATGTAGATGTTATGGATGATGTGGAACAAATCCCATGGAATGAAATCGGTACACATAACAATGTTCATCTTCAAGAGTTTGAGAATGATCCCATGGAGGATGGAGAGATTTAGGGTGATTCCATTTGTTACAGGGTTCTATGAAGCAAGATATTATGTTGAAGATTTGATTGGATTTTATTATGTTGAAGGGGGGGAGAATGCAACTGTCCATATTATGAATTTTATATTAATTGTGACAAAATTCCACCCTAAATATGGGGAGTTGGTTAGGCGTGGCTGTAAGTTTCTTGAAACTGTTATGGGTGTTGATTTGGATAAGTCTTTTTCTATCATCTATTGGAGTTTGTTTGAGATGCAGCCTTAGATCATCTCATAACAATACATCCCTTCTTTACTTAAATTGGCCTTCCACCTAGATTCTTTACTATTTCATGTTGATGCAGGATCATCTCAGTCTCATCAAAATATTCAAATTGTTATTCATACATTAGGGTCTTCATATTTCCCAAGGGTGTGGATTCTCTTAAAGGAAATCAGTGTAATTTTCCTAAGTTTGTAAATACGTTTTAGAAAGCCTAAAAATATGCATAAATATATGATCTTCGTAGACACTTGTGTAAATATCAAGAAAATAGTTAATGACAAAATGAATAGATAAGGATTGAGTTATTCGGTTCATTGGATACAGGGGTTGACTCTATTATTAAACATTTGTTACAATTTTATAACATTTAGTTTAGGAGTTTGTTGTGATGAGTTGGAAGTTTATCTGTGGTTTATCTAAGTTATATGTAAGCCTACGGGTGTAGAGTAAGGAGAGAGGAGTGGCCAAGAAAATGAATAATCGTTCCAATGCAGAGTGGAGAAGTGACCTAGAAGTTGTGTGATCAGGTTGGTGTAGTGATAGAAGCTCTCAGAATGTGAACTCATCTATAGAGGTTGGAGAAAGTAATGCATTTCGTCGAATATCTGACATATATGCTATACTATCGACATCTTCCATTCATTTTTTATATGACTTTAGCCATGTCTATAGGGAGCAAAATATGAGTGCATACCGTTTATCGAAGGAAGCATTGAATACGAAGGTTGGCCTCCTCTCCTTCTCGTAACGTTTAGAAGGAGAAATCATTGAGGAAGGAATGATACAGTAAATTTAAGAGTTGTTTGATTTTTGTGGCATAGTATTTTTTGGTTCTTTCTACTATGGGATACATTAGCATATTTCTTATTTTAGCCGGGGTTATAGAGTTTGTTTTCATCCCCTCAGGGATGTGTTTTCTTCAACCTTGATGCCTCCTTGGATAAGTTGTTTGGGCTTCTTATGTTCTTCGTGTGGTATTTCTACTTCATTCATCTTGGGATTGTGGGTTCTGTCCCTCCCCTTGGGAAATTTTTTGATACTTATGATCTCCACTCGTGTCTGGACTGACTTATTGTTAGAACTATGTAAAATTTACCTTTGATTCATTATTGAATATCAAGGAAAACCTCTTTTTCTTCTGAAAAAAAGTTACAAAATATTTGCAAATGATTTTATTAGACATATTGAGATCCGTAAACTGGGTCTTTAATATTTTTGGGTGAATAAAAAAAATAAATTAAAAAAGGTACACCTAAGAATGTTGTAAAAAAAATAGTCTGTATTTTGAGATAAATTGGTTGAAGCATTTGCTATGGAACGACTTGATATCTATATCGTGTTACAGGACTATGTGATGAACTGTTATACTAGGGAATTATTGATATTATTCGGGATAATGATATCACTATTATGTCATGCTTATTAGTCTTTCCAAGTTTTTTTCTGGTATTTTTCTATTATTTGCCAATTTTTGTCCGACCGTGGTGCAGGTAGAACCAAATAGGTATTTTTCAGACATGTCTTCCTCCAGCGAAGGGAGTTTGTGAAGGCTAGAGGAAAGTGAGACATCCAGTAGGTATACAAAGGCTAGATCAAATAGATGTCATAAGATCATAAGAAAATTCAATAAACGCATGAAATGTTTTCTCAGAGGAGAGGGGTCATGTTCCTATGATGATGAGGCAATAGGAGACATTGAGGTGCCCTTAAGTTACAAACACTTAGTGAAACAATGGGTACCTAGGGATCTTCCTCAAGTCAACACTAATTTTTTTGTGAATGAGATGATAGAGGGGTCATGTTCCTATGATGATGAGGCAATAGGAGACATTGAGGTGCCCTTAAGTTACAAACACTTAGTGAAACAATGGGTACCTAGGGATCTTCCTCAAGTCAACACTAATTTTTTTGTGAATGAGATGATAGAGGGGTCATGTTCCTATGATGATGAGGCAATAGGAGACATTGAGGTGCCCTTAAGTTACAAACACTTAGTGAAACAATGGGTACCTAGGGATCTTCCTCAAGTCAACACTAATTTTTTTGTGAATGAGATGATAGAGGGGTCATGTTCCTATGATGATGAGGCAATAGGAGACATTGAGGTGCCCTTAAGTTACAAACACTTAGTGAAACAATGGGTACCTAGGGATCTTCCTCAAGTCAACACTAATTTTTTTGTGAATGAGATGATAGAGGGGTCATGTTCCTATGATGATGAGGCAATAGGAGACATTGAGGTGCCCTTAAGTTACAAACACTTAGTGAAACAATGGGTACCTAGGGATCTTCCTCAAGTCAACACTAATTTTTTTGTGAATGAGATGATAGAGGGGTCATGTTCCTATGATGATGAGGCAATAGGAGACATTGAGGTGCCCTTAAGTTACAAACACTTAGTGAAACAATGGGTACCTAGGGATCTTCCTCAAGTCAACACTAATTTTTTTGTGAATGAGATGATATATAGAATTGCACCCTCGTCATTACATGGATTGAGGTTGTTTTGCATGGATGGAATAAAGGTTGGATACGACAGATGTACAGAATTGATGGAGTATGTTGGACCCTCTTACAACTACAATGATTGGATGCGCCTGGTCCAATATACACGAAGTATGCGTAGATATGGGTTGTCAGCAAATTATTTACAACTAAAAGACAAATATCAAAATATAGGAGCAACGTTGTACATTGATGGAAGGCCAAAAATAACTGGGAATATTGTGGGGTTTATAAATAGTACACAACCAGGGTCTACACTTAAGCAACCCCACTTCATATTCGAGGCATGTGAAGGAAACCGTGTCTTTGTATGTTCCCTTAAATCAATAAATGTTGGGGAAGAACTGCTTATTAACTACAATTTGAATCGAGTAGATACAAACACAGTTAGTATGGATGTGGTACATCCAACAATTTACCCAAGCTTTTATTAATTATTTTAACATATTTAGTATTTTTCGTTAGCAGATAATTATAATTTCTTATTAAATTTCTTATGTTGACTTCGTGGGGAGGTGATGGGGGATGCATCACCCCAGCAGAAGGTGAGAGGAGTACACAATCCGTGAGGCAACAGGTATACATCAAAATGTTATGTTTTAAAATTGTTTTAGTAAGTATTTTGGTTTTGTTAGGTAATTTTTAATATGTTTTTGATGCAAGGTTCTTTCAGGGGCACCTCCCTCACAGTATATGTTAGTAGACCTGCCTCAAGGTGGCAGGTATACATCGATATTTCCATTGTAAAAATTTAGGATGGATAAAGATATCTGTTGTTATGTATTTTCAATCATTATATTCGGTTTTTTTATATAATCTTATATATTTTTCATGAAGAGTGTTGATCAGGGAAGCCACCTGACAATTGATCAAACAAGTGCAGCATCGAGGAAATAGGTAAACATGATTGCAATTCTACATTTTAAATACTTTAAAATTGTACACATGTATAACGTGTAGCATAGTGTTTATTTTGTTATGTATTTTTTTGTTTTTATGTTTGTGTTCATTATGATAATGTTGCCTACTTTTTTTGCAGGTTGATGATCGAGGAAATTCCCCAGCTATTGATCAGACGAATGGAGGCTCGGGGCAACAAGTAAACCTAAGTGTAATTCTACATTTTAAATACTTCAAAATTGTACACATAAAACACGTAGCATAATTTTTATTTTGTTATGTATTTTTTTCATTTTTACGATTACGTTCATTATGATAATGTTCTATAATTTTTTTGTAGGTGGATGATCGGGGAATGTCCCCAGCTGTTGATCAGACCACACCGTCATCTAGGCATCAGGTAAACATATATATAATTCTAAGAATCTATCATGCTAGACAATTTTTGTTGATATAATTTTTTTTGTAGACTATTGCTTCAACAACTAAGCAATGTTTTATATATTTCTTCAGCAGACAAATGATTTGGTCTATGAAACAACAACTCAACAGACTTTATATTTTGATGTCTACCAGTTTTTCAATGATGTTGAAATTGGTACTTCTGTAGACCCGTTGAAGGTGCTAAATAAAACCTTGAAAAAACAACATGAGGAAATCGTTCTTCTAGCATTGATAGTTCCAATGACAGACAACATCAAAGAAAAGGTTCATTTGTTAATCAAGAGATGTCAGTCCTTGAAAGTAAGTTGCAGAATCATAATGTAAATTCATTTAGAACTTTATAGTTTATAATTTTATATGATAGTGAACTTATAATACAATGGTTTGTATTTACAGAAAATTCTGCAACCTCACACTGGTGGTGAAGGTGGTGTTGGTCCCAGTGACCAAACCACTCCACATACACCACACTTTGCACCCTTTTTGTCCACTAAACATTCAGAAACACACTATGCGACACCCGCGAGGCCAGTAGAGGGTGCAACCAATGTTGACCGACCCACAACAGATCTTGTAGAAGAAGGGGTGGATACAGTTTTTGATGCTAATGTTGATGCTGAAGCAAAATTTCCTGGATCTTCTCATATCACTAGTACTAGTTCAATAGTGACAACATTTTTGGTGAACGATGAACTCGTTTCAATAAAGATAGAGAAGATTCCAGGTAATTATAGATTGTTCAATTTAGTTTTTATAATTTGTTTCTAATATAGCGATAATTTTTTTAATGTTGACTAATTATTGCATGATTGTTTTGCAAGAAATGATGTATTTTATAAAAATCTAAATGATTTGGCCTTGGAGATATTCAGGCCCACCATTCGCACAAGGTGGGACAAACAAGCAAAAGATTTAAAGGATGAGCCGACTAATCGGTTGGTTGGTCTGTTCAGAAAATATACCTTCGATACATCAAAGGTCCTAAAGAAGGTTGAACAACATCTGAAGATTGTTTGAGACCAATATAGGGTTCACCTAGAAAAGAACCCTAGGTATGAGAGCCCTCCGATGATTCCATCAAGGGAGTGGAAATCCCTAGTGGAATATGGAAAAGAGAAGGGTCTGAGAAAAGTAAGAAAGATACCACCAGGAACGGGGAGGTCTGAAATACATTCCACAATGTAATGGTAAGCCTTATTATTATTAATTTTTATATCGAATTTGGAACATCGACTAACATAATTCAACACTTGATTAGACTATCGGACACATCAAAGGCCACTGAGGAAATACTGGAAAAAATTGGTCAACACAAGCTTGGTCCTAGAGGTTATTCGAATTTGATGGCACGAATTGTAAGTATTGAAAACCTAATACTGCATCCAAATAATATATAGAAAATTATTTTCATTTTATTCTAGAAAAAAATGTAAAATTAATGATGTCATGCAAATATGCAGGCTGACCAATTCAAAGAATTTCCCACTCAGGAAGACTTGAATATTGGCTTCCAACATGACTTTGAACCCATTATTAAACATCGAAGAAGCTTGTCTGGGCATACTGCACGGTCTTCTGCTAATCCATTTGGTGCACACGTATATAAAAACTATATAGTTTAATGAAAATTTATAATTCTCATGCAATTTATTCGTTATAAAAAATTAACATAAACTATTTATTTTGTTTTGAGCAGGAAAGTAATGATCCCGTTAATGTCGAGGATATACACCAACCAATCGAAGATCATGCTTTGATTCTTGGTAATGAATTTATTAATATGCTACTATTTTGTATAAATATTATTCTTGTGGAGTTTATTATATTCTCCTGATGACCCTAGAAACTTGTTGATTGTAGTTACTATCAAAATTCTATTCACTAATACTCAATATTGTGGCTTTTTCCTTTTCTGATTATCTTTCATCCATGGCATCAAGACTACTCAGATTTTCCCATTTATTTTATAGACTAAAATTCAGCCTCTTGTAAGTAGTAGATTTTCTATTCTCTTAGATATATGATGTGTTGTTTTTATATAAGTTTGAATTTCTAGTAGTATGGAATATGTTTTTTCTCGTATTTTTCAATTGCAGTAGCATTAATATCATAATCCATGTACATATGAGAAAATACCCATAAATGCTTGTGCTAATACTTTTATCTTTGCATGATTTATGATCATTATCTTTCTCATGAGTTGGATAATAATAAATATTACAAGTTGATTGTGGCTCTAATTTCCCTTCATCTTTATCCTCGATCCTGGATGGATCAACATTTTATCATTCTATTCAACTTGGGTTGGTCATAGCCTGTGATTATAAGCCTTGTTGCAATTCTAAAATTTGCACTTTTGTACAATACAATAGGAGCATGGAGGGCATGTCATAGCTTTACCACTCCAATGAAAATGGGCGTTGAAAGAGTTTTAAAGGAGAAATTTGGCTTCTTGTAAGTAGTAATTTTTTTGTTATTTAACATATATGATGGGTTTTTTATATAATTTTAAATTTCTATTAGTATGGAATATGTTTTTCTTGTATTTTGTCCATTGTAGTAACATAAAGCTCATAATGTATGTACATATTAGAAAATACTCATCACTGCATGTGCTAAGACTTTTTATGTTTGCATGATTTATGTTCATTATCTTTCTCATGAGTTGGATCATATTACAAATTGATTGTGGTTCTAATTTCCCTTCATCTTTGTCCTCGACCTTGGCTAGATTAGCATTTTTTCATTCTATTCAACTGGGGTTGATCATAGCCTGTGATTGTAAATCTTGTTGAAACTCTAAAATTTGCACTTTTGTACGATACAATAGGAGCATGTAGGGAATTTCATAGCTCTACCAATCTAATGAAAATATAGAGATGAATTAAAAAGTATTTGTATAGTTGATCACCAAAACATCCAGGCAATAGTAGTGGTATGAACACCAAAGGATTTTGCATATTTGTGGATTTTCAAAGGAAACTATCTTTTTGTCAAAAAGGGTAGCTCGTTTCATGTTATATGTTTGTGGATTTTATAATAAAAAAGTATAAATTCAATGTTGTGATATTATTGTCTATGTTTCATCCTATTAATTCTCACTTGGACATCTTGAGGTCAACAATATACAATTATGGTGGTTCAATGTAAGTGGGTATTGAAACTTCCATCAAAGATAAATTTCTTGAAATAAAACATGTAGTTTTTTTAAAGTTATTTAGTGGTCAGTAAATATGTGATGGTAAATGGGATTCAACAAAGAATTTTATCAAAGAATCATGGGCCTCACCCTCAATGCCTTACATTACTCCAAAAAGTAGATTGCTAGATCGTTGCTTCAGTTTCCATTATACACGTCAATATATAATTATATATAATTATATATACTATTTTGGATGTAGATATTGTCTTGTCAATATATAATTATATAGGTGTCTGTAATGTGTCTATAAGCTAGGATTTTTTATTAATATATAGTTTCCCATCGGTTATCTGATAGAAATTGAGTGGCAGCTATCGTCAGATATCATGCCAATCTGACGACGCTGCTGAAGCTACGACGTTTAGTTTTTGTCAATTTTCTAACTTATTGTGGCCAATGTCTAACAAAATTTCTATGGCTCTGACGAGGGTGATTCGACGAGAGGAATTCGTACATTCGACAATGGAGTCATTTCAAATTTGACAAGGAAACGTTGGAAATTCGACAACGGAGTTGTCTCAACTTCGACGAGGCAAAGTCAGAAATTCAACAACACAGTTGTCCCAAATTCGACAAGGAAAAGTTGGAAATCCAACAAAATAGTCATGTCAAATTCAATGAGGAGAAGGAGGATATTCGACAACAGCTTCATTGCAAAATTGGCAAGAAGAAGTAAAAAATTCAACAACCCCACCGTCTCAAATTCGATGACTTAGTGATGAAATACTTCTCCATATTAGCTTCATACTCAATCGAAATGTTGATGAGGTTCGAAAGGGAGTCAAATATCCGATGAAGTCCCATCGATGATAAAAAAACATTGTTGTCGAATAACAGACACATGTTTGTCGAAGTTCAGACATGGAATCCATCAGATTTTGGGCTCAAATTATGTTGTGTTAAATTACCCCGCGCTTGTTCACACAACGAAATCCATTTGAACCGAAGATCAAAAAATCCTTTAAATCTTCGTCGTCTATTATTCACGGGCCTACCAAATTATGCAAATCTCCAAACTTTATTTCTCCATGCATGTTCTGGTAGAGAAATCCATATCCACCGTATATCTCTTTAATCCTCATATCTCCACCTTTGAAAGGTGAAGGATCTATAAGATTTTGAAATTTTATTTTCCTGTGCATGTTTAGCTAGTGGAACTCTTGATGACCATAGATCTTCCTCCATCTGTTGATATAATGGTAGATTTTTGGTGCAAGATAACTCCATTCTGCAAGTAATAAAACTTGTTTGAACTGTGCAACTTGCCTCTGTGGATTTATCTGTAGTCGTAGATCTCCTCTGCTGCAGATCTACACTATTGATTCTTATTGCCACATAGCACTAAAGCGGTTTTATCATATGGAGCTTATATCCAAGGTCACACTTAATATTTTCTTCACATTTTTCATTTTATACCTAGGAATAAGTCTTTCAAATAATTCATAACCCCTTCTGCACATCCCCTAGGTCATATGATGCTAAATGTTTTACCTTACCTTTCATTTTCTCTGGTCTAACCCCTTCCAACTTTTTTGCCAAAAAATGGTGCTAACAACTGGCCCCAATTAGGGATGATATCCTCCCTCTGAGATAGAAAAGAACCTACAGACCAGTGCCTGGATCAAAAACCTCAAACATCATACATCTATTTTTTATTTTTTCTGTATATAAAAATAAATATAAATATAAAGAAACATGGCTACCTGTTAAGATATTAGGGCCTTCTCTTCGAGCTTAAAATATCTTGGCTCACCATATGTACTAATTCAAATGTAAAGAAATATATACAATCTATGGTATACAAATTACCTTCTACCCTCAAGACAAGTAATGTTTTAGAAACCTTCCATTTACAGGTCCTCCTCTTAGCTGAGCCCCATCTTGATGCTGCAAAATGAATGAATTATCCCCCATGTATGCTGCAATAATGTATGGACCTACCCACATATGATAAAATTTTCCATGCTTGTCTTCTCTAGGAGCATCCCACTTCAAGACCAAATCATCAATCTGGAACTATTCTTCTTTAACTTTCCTATCAAAATTATTCTTCATCTTTTCTTGATGTGTTTGTACTTTATCATAGGCTTTATCTCTCATTTCATTTAGCGCTATTATTTGATTTATCCTTCTTTGCATATGATTTGGCTCATCTTCCTTCTCTTGCAATAGCTTCATGACAGTAAAACCCAAAGATGCTGGAAAAACTACTTCAGCCCCATAAACCAACTGAAATGGTGGCATCCCAATTTCTATTTTGGTACTGATCTTATCTTCCCACAAAGCATATTTCAGCTTTGTATGCCAATATCTTTTGTTTTCTTCCAGCAACTTCTTAATTATTCTCACCAAACTCTTGTTGGAAGATTATGCTAGTCCATTTCCCTATGGGTAATAAGCATTAGAATGGTTCAAATTGATGTGGTATTTATGATAGAACTTATCATCTTTTTTTTTATTTGAAGGTGTGTGCAGTATCTGTCACAATTCCCCTAGGACAACCAAACCTGGCCAAAATGTTATTTTCTAGAAAGTACATGATCACAGCATTAGTAGCTCTCCTTGTGGGTATAGCTTTAATACATTTTGTAAAGTAATATGTTGCTGTCAAAATCCACATATGTTGACTCGAAGAATTCGGGCTGATTTCCCCAATGAAATCTAACCCCCGCTGCTAAAAGAGTGCCTCTACTAAAATTGGATTATGCGGGAGTGGAACCAGCTTTCTCTTACCATAAAAAATATGGCACTAATGATAGGTTATAATCTTCTTATAAGTGTCAGAAAACATAGAAGGCCAGTAAAAACCAGCTCTCAGAATCTTATTAGTTTTTACCTTCCAGGAGTGGTGTCCTCCACAATCACCTTGATGAAATTCTTTCATTTTTTGTTGAGATTCATGTTCCAATAGGAATTTAACAACACACCACTGGGATCCTTCCAATACAGGTATTGATTCATAATGAAAAAAATTTCATCCTTCAATTTTACAGATCTGGCTCTGGTTTTACTCAACCCTACAGGAGCTTGTAGATTTTGCATAACATGTATAATATCATTGTACCATGGAGAAAGAGAAAAATATGGTAATACATGTAACCCTGCATCAAGTCGGTTTGAATGACTGGACAAGAAGTTGAGTTGTAGAGATTCACAATTAGAATATGTCATTAATTTGGCAATTCCTTGTCCCTTGATCAACTTTGTAGGCTCGATTTCAAGATCATACTCCAATAGTACAACTATACACTTATCCCTTTTACCTTCTGGATCTGGTTGAGTGAGGATGCTCTTTACCACATTACTTGGGACATATGCAACAATATGTGAATGGAGAATATACACTCTAAAATACTTCAAGGATTTTACCAAAGCATAGGCTTGTTTTTCCATGATATCATACTTTAGCTCTCCATCTCTCATCACCTTGCTGAAGAAAGCAATGGGCTGCTCGGCATTCTAGTTATTCTTGTGAAATAGGAATCCAACTATAGTATGCTAAGATGCATAAGAAAATACTAGGAAATATTTAGTAAAATATAGACTCACCAAAAATGGAGCTTCACTGATGTCCTTTTTAATATCCTTAAAAGACTTCCTAGCATCCACTGTCCATTTTATTTCATTTTCTTTCTTCAGCATATTGGTCATGTTTCTTAGTATTTCAACAAAACTAGGAATGAATCTCCTTAGAAAATTTACTTTTCCAATAAATGATTGTACCTCTTTCTTTCTCCTGGGCTCTTCAACCTTCGAAATAGCATTGACTCTTTTTGGATCAATTTTGATTCCATCTTTTGAAATGATATGTCTAATTAGCTTTCCCTCTTTAAATGTAAAATTAGACTTCCTAGGATTCAGTGAGATACCATTCTTTTTTCATTTTAGGAAAACCTTCTCCAAATGTTTAACATACTCCTCATCAAACCTAGAATAAATAGTTATATCATCCATGTAAACAAATACAAACTTATCTTTCTCTTCTGCAAAAGCAATATCCATGGCTCGCTAAAATGTAGACCCTGCATTCATCAATCCAAAGGGAATCTTGGCATACATGAATGTACCCCATGGTGTAGTAAACATAGTCTTCTATTGGTCCTCAAGAAGCACCTTTATTTGGTTATAACCTGAGAATCCATCTATCGTATAAATCCTCTCAGCTCCTTCTACTTTTTGTATAATGTGATTAATCTTTGGTAAATGATAGTTGTGTTTTAGTGATACTTTGTTAATATTTATGAAATCCACACAAATTCTAATTTCACCATTCTTATTTCTAACATGTACTAAGTTATCTACCCACTTAGAAAATCTCAAAGTTACAATAATTTTGGCATTGAACAACTTTTTTATTTCTTTCTCTATCACAGGCAGTAACATGGGGTTTATTCTTCTTAGCTTTTGTCTGAAGAGTTCTTCTCCAGGATTGATTGGGATAGTGTGTTGTACGATAGAGGTATCACACTCTTTCAAGTATTCATAGCTCCAAGAAAATACATCTGTTTATTTTTTCATCAAATTTATGTAATACTCTTTTTCTTTTGCAGGAAAATTATTGGACAGTTTTATGATTATGGGCATTTCTTCAGTACCTATATTCTGATCTTCAACAGCATTATCAATAGGTTGAAATTTCGTATCCATTGCAACATAATTTTGGTCAAATAATTTATATAGGGGAATCAAACCTCATGGAATAAAATTACTCTTTAACTGAATTATGTCTTTCCCCTGTATCATGTTTTTCAGTTTTTTCTTTTCATCTTTTTCTTCTTCAGTCTGTACATCATCTTGGAAGTTTTCTAAATTTTCATTATTTGTATCAATATGAGTATTTACAAACTTGTCTGACATCTCCAAAAATATTTTTATATGCATATCATCTCCAAAAATTTAATGTCCCTTTTTAATATTTTTATTAAATGACCAGATTTTCACTTTTTCCCCAATTTCGACCCTTGACTAGTTTTGATGTCCAGGTCTCCCAATTGGCCCAAATTCTCCCAAATATTCTAAGAATGTGTATGAATTATATTGAGACTTGAATATTATGTTTAGATATGATTTATAATCCTCCAATCACTTCTGAAAACTAGTTTTATATTCTGGTCAAAGTAGGAATCTTTACAGTGCAAATTGGGGTTACAATTCCCCCTAGGTAAATACTAGAAATGGCTTCTCAAATGATCCCAAACCCACTAGAATTTATGAATGTAAGTATGGGTCATGTAAAATAAATCAATATGAACTCATATTCATCACCATTCAACTTTTAATGTCTTCTATAACTCCCTTAAATCAGATGCAAAAAGACTAGTTTCAACCTTGGGGGAAATCATAGGAAAACTTCTCCAAATGCTATGAAACTCAAGAAAATAACTCCAAATTATTATGTAATGAAAATTAAACTAATATCATCCATAAATAAAATTCCATTCATACATAAACCTCCATTATTTCACTTATCCATTCGAATCTATCAACATTATATTGGTTCACAACAAGGTAGTGGGGAAATGGCATTGCTTCTTCATTGTTTAACATTTATACATGAAATATTTTGGGTATTTTTACCTGAGAGTATTATAAAATTTAAAAACATAAATAAAATTCCATTCATCCATAAACCATCATTATTTTACTTATCCATTCGAATCCATATCAACATCAAATTGATTCACAACAAGATAGTGGGGAAATGGCACTATTTCTTCATTGGTTAACATTTTTACATGAAATATTTCAGTATTTTTACCTGAGAGTATTATGAAATTTAAATACATATAATTTAAATCAGAAAATAAAATAATGGTGCATTATAATCTCCCACAAAGAAATCAATAGCTCACCCAAAGCGCAATCCCTCCATGAGCAAGAATATGCCATGAAAACTGGAAATGGTTGAGAGAAAGTTATGCAATAGAAGGAACCAAGAGCTGCCATGTATCTTACACCTAGAAATAAAAATCCATTAAATCTCCATGAAATACCTGAGTGGCCTCTCCAAACACCAAGTTGGATGGGAATCTTTCACCCTCGAAATTGGCTAAGGCAAGAAAACTAGTCATCCACTAGCTCTCACAATTCACAAATGACAATTTATAAAATGAGAAAAATCTATTCTCTTGGGATATTATTGTATTTTATAAACATCCTTATCCTTATAAGGTTACCAATCCATCCAAAAACTCAAGAGAATTTGAATTTGGGTGTGGGCTCAAGATTTGCCATGTGTCCTCCCTTTCCTAGCCTTCCATCTTCCCTCAATTTGATTAGGAACCCATTGAGATTCCCCAAATCACATGAGAACCCTCTTGGATGCTCTATTTATAACTGACATGTAATATATGTCATATGTCAGCCTTCAGATCCGATTTGTGTCATAGGTTTCATACCATCTTCATCATTGTTGTCATAGAGCTAGGGAATCGAGTCCAAGTGTCTCACTAGCTCCAAAATGACTCTTACTCTCCAATGTAAGTTACATTTACTTCCAAATTTGACATATTATATATGTTTCCAAGTGTATTATCCTTGTAACTCATCCAAGAACATTTAGGCTTCCCATGTACTCGAAATTACAAGAGGAGGATGCCATGTGGCACATAAATTCTAGCTTGTGTGGGCCCCATAGTCTCCATGTGTCTCCATGCTCCATTGCCACTTCAATTTTCTCTTGTATTTATTTATTTATATGCTTTATTAAATATTTACGCCATTCTAATGTTCAAACATCATTCATTTTCCCCCTTATTCCAAATTCCAAAGCTTCCACCCCCAACCTAGGAAACTGGTAATTTTCCTCCTTGGCAATTATTTGACCCTTAGCATCAATTTGACAAACTCTAATGAATATGGAAAATGTGATTAAGACATTTTAAACCAATTTAAAATTTGGGACATGATAAAAATCTTGTCAGTACTTGGAGTTGTCGAGTATAGAAGGTCTATTTACAACTTGAACTTTATATTTTTTCTGGGAATAAATGGGAGTTTTAAAATTACCAACAGTTGTAGCTAAAGAAACAACTACTTGATTTTCAATTCTAGGGACCACTCTGATTTTATGCTCTGTAAAATAATTTCCAAACATGTCCCAAAATTCATTCCTGTAAGCCCTCATCCTGGGATGTTTTGTTTGGTAACTATCATTCACCTAGTTTATCACAAGTTCTGAATCCCCAAATACTTCTGCTCTCTTTGCTCCCATATCCTTCAAAGAATTTAAACCAAGAAGCAAAGCTTCATACTCGACCACATTATTAGTGCATTCAAAAGTCAATTTATAAGATAAATCTTTAAAATGTCTTATTGGAGAAATAATGTACACACCAGCACCATCCCCATTCTTACTTATGGACCCATCAAAATACATAGTCCACGATCCTTCTTCATTCCGTTAATTTTCTAAAGCTTCCAGTATTTTTGCAAACTCCTTATCCTCTTTTAACTCTATGTGTACAGGAATTTCAGAATCAGTGTGAGGTCCATCATTAAAAAATATAGAGGATCCTAAATCAATATCAACAGCATAAATAGGATGATTTTCAGGCTTATCTTGACTGTTGACCACATAGGATAATCTCTTCTCTCTATATAATCTTTTATTTCCTCCAAATAAAGGAATGGTGGTTTATGACATATCCATTTGTAAGGTTCCCTTTAAATTTGATGTCCAATATCTTGACAACAGCATGCCAAACTTGGGAGGAATGACAACTACTACAACATCCATAACAATGCTTTTGGTTGGAAGTTGTGCAAGATTTACGACCATATCTTTTATTAATCGCATACATATTACCTTCTTGGAATCAAAAGAATATAGGTCTTTGTAAGGCCTAGTAATTTCCAATCCTAGACTTTCTACTACCACCCTTGGAATTAGATTATGAGATGCACCAGAATCTGACATGGCATTGTGCAAGATCATATCATGTACATTAAGATTCATATAAAAAGGAGAGACCTCCTTATCATCTGTATCTCCAATTTTAGGCCCAAGGAGAATAGTGGTAAAGTCATCTGTTACTTCTAGAATATATGGTTGATCATCACCCTAGTTCTTGACCATTTTAGTGATTTTCTCTTTGTATTCAATGTTCCTCAACAATTCATTAAATGGGATAGAAATATTAATCTTTAACAGTTCCAACTGTATATTGAAGGATGAAATTGGTCTATCTACATCAACAAGAACTGGCTGTTTATTTTCTTTTGACTTTTTCTCTTTATTTTCTGGACTCTTTTGTACAGTGGTATGTTTTTCTTTTTCTTTTTCTTTTTCTTAATTTTGTTGGCTAGTGAAAAGTTGATTTGGATTGGGATTTCCTTTATTTATTATTACATCATGACTTCACAACTTTATCTTTTTTCAAAAATCATCAATGGTGTTTTGTTACCCTCTCTAATATTGTTATGAATCTATTTCTGAAATATGATTGTCATCTTCATGAGCAAATAAATTATCCTCCTCCTCAGTGAGGTAAATTTTAGAATCAATATCATCAAAGTGATGACTCTAGTTTCCATTACATCTTTTTCTCCCTCCTCATAAACCAAATTTTCTGGGAATGGTGGTCATATTTGTTGATCTTTAGGATTTCTTTGATTTCTTTGAGTGGGAGGAGGTCTTATAAAATTTGGATTTCTTACTTGATTATTGGTTTTCTCTATGTTAGGTGGTCTATTGTCTAGAGCTAACCTATCCATCAATATCTCCATGGTCTTCATCTTCATTTCAATTTTGGCATCACTTACAGAAGAAGGGGCAGAGGTGGATGGTTTATTTTCTTGTCTTCTCCTATCTACCTCGGCTCTATTTTTCATTTTCCCTAAGGCCGTCAAGCTTGCCTCTACTTCTAAAGAATCTTTAAACATAGTAGGAAAACTTGTATATTTCCTTTCTCTTAATAACAATGCAAAAACACTATCAAAGGCATATGCATAGTGAAGTTTAGCAGCACATACCAAGGGTTTAATATCAGCAATAATAGAATTGTATACCCTCATGAAATTACTAGAAAACTCATGCACAGACTCAAAGTTCCTTTTTTTTAAATTATTATACCGAGACAGTATTTGCAAAGGGCTCTTCTTGGCCTCCCACCTATCCAAAAATAGTGTCTAAAAAGCTTCAAAAGTGGGGATAGAACCTGCTTGCAAGTCCTTGATAGAAACAATGTGTTTTTGGATTCCCCAGACAAACTCTGTGAAAACAACCTCATTTTTGCACCATCATAATCCACCCCCTCTAAGCCAATAAAATATTTAAATCTGTCCATGTGTTGTATTGATGTAAAATTTCCCTCCCCATCATATAAAGAAATTCTCTATGAATAATTATGAGGGAGATCATGTAAAACAACAGGCAAATCCAAAGGTGAATACATAGCTTTCATTGTTCTAGGAGGGTTTTGAACAGCAGGAGGGATTTGAGGAGGAATATAAATAGGGCTTGTATATTGAAGTTGGAAATTTTGTGGAGGATAATTATTTCCTTCTGATTTTACAGTATTTTGCAAGTTATGCCACAGGGAATCTAACAAGTATGATTTAAATATATTTGGATTAATTTATGTTTTCTTTAAGTTTGATTCTGGTTTTGACCTTAATAAATACTTTCCAACATTTACTCCCAAATACAAATCTTGAAAACTATAGAAATCTTCTTGAAACGAAGACCTTTCAGTTTGAGAAGTACTAGATTTTTCTTTTCTACTCCTACGTCTAAGCATACTTTCTAGGTTTTCCACAATTTGTAAAATTTCAGAATTAGGATTAACTCATGTGTGTGCCCTCCTGGAAGCTAGGATTTCTTCTGAAATCGTCTTTAAAATCAACATGGAGTCCTCGGGGAAAATGTACAACTGTCCTCAGCTGCAGATATTTTTTTTTGCCCACATAAATCCTATCTTTCTTGGAAACTTCAAATCTTTGTCATTCCTCCTAGTGCAGGTTTGAACTCTCGTTCCCCAGAAACAGAGCCAATATGTTAGCACTCAAAATCTACCTCCATTTGAAAAAAGGTAAACTCAAGGTAACCACAAAACCAAGCTTTAGGAAAGAAAGGTGGCTTCTTTCTCTCTGGAGAGGGATCTCTCAATGATTGTTTTCACAGGGCCAGATGTATGAAAAAGGTAAAATTATGATTGTTTTTGTTGTTGGTTGAAACAAGGTAAGTGCACATTGGGCAATGGAGTCAAAATAAAGATTTATCAATCATAGTGCTAATGCATAGAAATTTCTAACAAAGAAAACGTAGCAATTTAGTCACATTAAAAATGCTTTGGTTTGGTGAAATAGAAGAAATAAGAAACATTCCATCAACGTGGGCATCTAACAAGGATGAATCCAATGCTAACTTTAGTGGAATTGGTTTTATGAGCATATAAAATCCATAGATAGAGCATGTATGTATGAATTTTGTCCTACTAAACACTCATTGCAAACATGGAAGAAAACATTGCGGAAGTAGATTACAGGAAATGCATTCACATGAGAAAGGGAAAAAGACTGTAACATAAACAACACATGAATCTTTGCAAAACTCCAGCTTCGTCTCTGTGATTTTATTAAAGATGGGTCTCAAATTACAACACTCAATTCTCACGAGTTCCAACCCTTTTTTCATTACAATAACTGGTTCTTATACAAATTGCTCCATGAGAAGAAATAACATACTGCTAAAAATAGGCATAGCCACCCTTACATTTGTCAGTTACACTACTTTTTGAAAATAAACTAAATCCCTAGCTAACTAATTCTTCAGTAATAAATCTTCCATGATCTTCGAACATCTCCAAGCATGCAGTGTATATTTGGATCTTCCATATTTTTCGACTTTTTTCCATTGATCCATAGATGGTAAGTCCATAGTCAACATTTCCTTTGATAGCACACGCATCTCCATGGAGTCCCTGTATGAATAGTTTGGAAAACATGAACAAGTGGCCTTGAATGCAAATACCATCTCAAAGTCATATGCCAACTTGTCCACAGTTGTTTTCCCTCATAATTATTGTCACATGTCTACAAATTTAGTGTGGTATGACCTGCATTCAATTAACCTGTCATGATATTCTTTTTGTGACAGCATGCTACCTTTGTATTTCCAAAATAAAGGTAGTCCCTTTTTAAACAAGGGACCAAACATGTCCATGAATTGTTAAGATTTCATATGCTAGACTAGATTCATTAATGTTCAATTCAAAATATCATAGCAACAACATATCCAGAATCATTGATAGAAACAAAATTACAAGATAGAAAGAATATTTATCCTAGGAAACCCTCAAGGGGAAGAAAACCCAAAAAAAATTCCTTTGTATAAGATGTATAAAAGACAACCCCAAAAATAGGTGTTCTCCTCCTTCTGTTTTCTCTCTCTCTCTCTCTCTCTCTCTCTCTCTCTCTCTCTCTCTCTCTCNGAACCACATATCCTCTATTTATACATAATGAGCCAACTGACTTTTACCCTAATCTAGTTGGCCCTACTAAACTGTTTGGATCGACTTCACCTAGGAAGACTCAAAATAGTATATTATATTATTCATTAGGGAACTAATGAACCGACTTACAATGGAGGATTTATCTCATGACTATATGATGATCAAATACAATAGTATCACCCCTCAAGAGGAATAATAACATCTCCCTTGGGTTAGATCAGTAAAATACATTTATAATATCCTTTGAAGTTACAATATTTCAACACTCCCCCTTAACGAGAAGGTTATTCTACTGACAACATCAGCATAGACTACAGGAGAATAGAGAGACAATAATTTGAACAGTACATCGAGGTAATACATCTATACATCATGGGAAGTTTTCACAATCAGTAACTGGAACAATTACTCTTCATCTTCTGCATCACGCAATCGCTTGATCCTTTTGCAGCAACACTTTGACATTTCGATCCTTAGATCTTCTAATCCTTTGCAGTACTTTGATCCTTTGTAGCAGCACTTTTGATCTTCTCAATCCTTTGCAGCAGCACTTCGATCTTCTCATTCTTTTGCAGCATCACTTTCGATCTTCTTCATCCTTTGTAGCAACACTTCGATCTTTTCAATCCTTTGTAGCAACACTTCGATCTTCTTGATCCTTTGCAGCAACACTTCAATCTTCTCAATCCTTTGCAGAAGCACTTCGATCTTCTCGATCCTTTGCAGCAACACTTCAATCTTCTTGATCCTTTGCAGCAACACTTTGATCTTCTATAATAGCCTTCTGATATTCTTGATCCCTTGTAGCATCATTTCAATCCTTTTGCAGCAGCACTTCAATCCTTTCGATCCTTTATGTTGTACTTCGATATAATTGATCCTTCACCGCCACGCTACCTACAATACACATGATCTATTTGCAAGATGATCAATACCAATCACTTTAGGACCTAAGTCCAAGGACGATGCAATCCTCCATCAGCATGATCCATGAAATCAATCAGTTGAATCATCTACAACTAAATGTAGATCTCAATCGCACCTAGTGAAATCCCTATCATCTGTGAGGACTCATCATAGACCATCCATGCCACACAGGTTAGGACCACTCCCAAGTGAGTGTTATACTATGGTATCTACACTTACGTGTAGGCATACTCTTCCAAACAAGAGTATTGTTTGTAGATCAGATCTTGACCACATACAAAATGTCGGCTCATCACAGAACATCCATACCACACAGGTTAGGACCACTCCCAAGTGAGTGTTATACTACGAAGTCCATGGGCACTCATCATAGAGCATCCATACCACTGATGTTAGGACCACTTCTAAGCGAGTGTTATTCTATGGCATCTAGATATGAATGTAGGCATACTCTCTATACAAGATTATAGTCTGCAAAGTATATCTCGAGTGCATACAAAATGTCAATCATGTCGTCCATGAGGAATCATCGTATAGCATCCATACCACAAAGGTTAGGACCACTCCTGAGCGAGTTTTATTCTATGGTATCCACAACTAAATGTGGGTACTCCCCATGTGAGAGTAACATATGCAGGGCCATCCTTAGCTAGTAAGGACCACTCTCATGCACAAAGTGTTATACCTTCTAACCTTAAGAGAGGATACTATCATCCACAAGTAAATGGTATACCTTCATCATCGTTTTCATCCATCTTTGATGTAAGTCTCATCATTACTCCCCCTTTCCTAGGAAGTTTCATATTATCGACCTGCTCCCCCTTTGTCTAAGGAGGGTTCATATATTCGACCTGATATTTCTTTTCAAAGAAGACCCATATCTTCATCATCTGTAGTCCCATCATTGTTCCTCCTTGCCAGGATAGTATTTTCAAACTACACCAAGCTTGTCATGGAAATATTCAAACTTCACTTGAGATAGAGTCTTGGTCAGTACATCAGCAACTTGCTCATTGGTACTCACATATTGGAGCTTGATAGATCCCTTTTGTACCATATCCCTTATATAAAAATATTGAATTTCTATGTGCTTTGATTTTTCATGGAACAACAGATTCTATGTAATCTTTATACAACTCTGGTTGTCACATAAAATTACTATGGTGTCCAACTCCATGTCAAATAATCCTGACATCAGCTTCTGAAGCCATATCGCTTCACAACAAGAAGAGCAAGCTACAATGTACTCTACTTCAGCTATACTGAGAACAACATTGGATTGTTTCTTACTAAACCATGAGATCATGGTGAATCCCAGACAATAACATCCTCTTGAGGTGCTCTTCCTGTTTGCATCATTTCCTTCCCAATTTGAATCCGTATATCCATACAATTTGTAGTCGTGATCTCTCTTATAGTAAAGTCCCAAATTAATTGTACCTTTTAGGTATCTCGTCACATGTTTTGCATCTATCAGGTGAACCCGTCTAGGTTTAACTAGATACTGGCTCAAGGTGTTCATAGCAAAGCATATATTTGGCCTTGTATTCATCAGATACATCAATGACCCAATAATTTGTCTATATTGAGTCATTTCCACTAACTCAGATGTCTCATCAGACAACAGCTTCAAGTTGGTGTCCATGGGCATGGCCATCGATTTACAGTCCAACATATCAAATCTTTTCAATATTTATATTGCATAATTTCCCTGATTCAGAAAGATTTCTTCTGGGATCTGCCACACTTCCAGCCCTATGAAGTAATGCATCAATCCAAGATCTTTCATATCAAATTCTTCATCTAGATTGTTCTTGTAATCCATGATCTATTTTTCATTTCTAGTCAAAAATATATCATCCACATACAACAATAGTATGACTAGTTCATCATCCATAATATTCATATAAAGGTTAGGATCAAATTTACTCTTGGTAAATCCCATGCTTGTCAAGAATCTATCTATTCTTCCATACCAAGCTCTAGGAGCTTGCTTTAGTCCATACAAAGCACTTTTCAACTTGCATACATGAGTCTCTCTGTCTTTGACTTCATATCCTTATGGTTGTTTGATATAATCCTCTTCCTCAATCACACCATTAAGTAAGGTTGTCTTTACATCCATTTGGTGTAAGTCTCACTTCATCATGGAGGCAAGTGCCATGATAGTTTTGATGGAACTGTAACTTGCTACTGGAGAAAATGTCTCTTCGTAATTGATCCCCTCTTTTTGAGAGAATACTCTAGCCACAAATATTGCTTTGTACTTTTCAATACTTCCATCAGCAGCATGTTTTATCTTGTAGATCCATTTCGAAGATACCACAATCTTGTTTTCTAGTTTGGGAACAATATCCCAGACATTATTCTTCATGATCGATTGGTATTCTTCCGTCATTGCTTCAACCCATTGTTTCTTCTGTGTAGCTTCTTCATAGCTGGTGGGTTCTTGATCTACAAGGTCACACATCAAAGCTACATAACTAGAATATGGCTTTGATATTTTCCTTGTTCTTGTGGAGCCTTCTGTTGCTCCATATCTTTTTGATTCTTGTATGATTTCTCTTACCCAAGCAGGTTTTATATTTCAAGAGATATCCATAGTAGAAGGATCATGAGGCTCTAGCATGTCATGATCTTCTGATGCTACTATTTCAGGAGATGGTTCAGCTTCTATCCTTTTGGGAGGTACATCCTCTTCATGTACTTCTTCAAGCTGACACCTTCTATAATTCTTAAGAGTTGTCTCTTCATCAAATGTTACATCCTTACTAATATCGATATGATGGAATCCTGAGATGTGTATCCTAAAGGCTTTGGAGACCTCACAGTATTCTACAAATATTCCCTTCTTTCCAGAAGAATCCAGCTTGGTTCTCTTCTCTTTTTGAATATGTACATATATTGGGAAGCCAAATATCTTGAGATGGCTTACTTTAGGTTTCTTTCTGGTATACATCTCTTTAGTAATCATATCCACTTAAGGATATGGAGGGCATAGCACCACATACATCAGAATGAATTAGTTCCAACATACCTTTGGTCTTTGCTTCACTTTTCAGAAAGGGATTCTTGATTTTCTTTCCTCTTGCACATCCTTTGCAATTTCCCTCATGTTCAATCTTCAGATATGATAACCTTGTTACTACCTTGCTCACATAGGGAAATTTTTGTAGTTGATGTGAGCAAGTCTCCTATGCCACGGTTCACTTGAGCTGGTATTTTCATGGACAAAGGTTGTCTCTGGATGTTCCTTGAGTTTGTACAGTCCTCCTTCTTCTTTTCCGATGACTACATCATCTTCATGTGTCTTTCCTTTAGATCGCATAAGTACTTGTCCATCTAAAAAAGCGACTCTATATCCTTTCTTATCTAGAGCAGAGATGGAAAGTAGGTTCTTTTTCAATCCTAGTACATACAATACTTCCTTCATCTTCATGGAAGTCCCAGAGTCAAGCTTGTATCTTGATTCACCAATACCTTTGATGGGATATTGATAGACATCTCCCAATGACACTTTCTGGGGAGAGTTCTTCTCTTTAAGTTTTGACAGAGTTTTCTTCTTCCCTGTCATGTGCTTAGAGGCACCACTATAAATAATCCATGTGTATTCTTCAGGTGTTATATACCTAGAGAGTGAAAAGAATAACACATATTCTTCTACATCTTCAGCTCTATTTTTCTTTCGAGGCCTTTCTTCTTCTACATCTTCATCTTCAACTATATGAGCATGATGTCTCTTGTTGTTGTTCTTCTTCTTTGTTGATGAACATTCTGTAGCTAGATGTCATATCTTATGACAGTTGTAGAATTGATACATTGAGTAATCCTTCTTCTTCTGGAATGTCTTCTTTGAAGGTTTATGGTTACTCTTCTTGAATTTTGATTTTTTTCTTCCTTTTGTATGGGTAGCTAGGGCTTGATCATCTTCTCTGAGGAGAGCTTCTTGTATGCAATCCTCCCATACTATGTCAAACTTCATGCTTTATTTTCTATCACATAGAGTCTGAATGAATGAGTTCCAAGGTCTAGTAAGACCATTAAGAGCATTCATAACTAGTTCATCCTCTTCAAGGGTGTCTCCAACATCACTTAGTTGTTCTCTGAATTGAGAGAACCTTGTGAAGTAATCTTGAATAGACTTTCCTTTGCTCATCTCCGTTCCCTTCAATTGAGCTCTCAGATTCATCTTTCTGGTGATGTTCCTTCCCTCATACATTCTGGAAAGTGCATCATACATTTTCTTAGGTGTCATCTTAGATGACACTTGAGGGATCAAGTGATCCTTAATATAATCAACAATGATCCTCATTTCCTTGATTAGGTGTTGTTCATGCTTCTCCTTAGCCTCATCTTCTTCAGGTTCTGCAAGATCATCCTTGATGTACTTCTTAAGGCCACACTCTTTCATAATGATACCAATCCTATACTTTCAAGCCAGGAAGTTTTCTAGGCCTTCCAATTTCTCCTCAAGCTTAGTTCTTGGGGCCATCCTATCCAGTAGGTCACTAAAAAAATGAAATTTATCAAAATATGAGGCTGACCTTACCAGTACACGTGCTTGAGGGAGGCGAGTTGGTTGATACAACTACTTTCTAGAGATCCCAAATATTTAGTCTTCAAATCCTACTTGTGAGGTTGCAGCACTGCAGAAATTTTGGTTCTATTTCATTGCAGTTTTCTGGTTCACTACCAAACTAGGGTTTGTCTTTCCTAGAGATCCAACCACCCAAAAACTTCGATCTAGGTATTAATAGATGCATTCCAGGGAGGCACAAATTTCTATTCAAGCAGATCTTCAAAGCTCCAACTTTTACAGAAGCCCCAATTTATTTTGGAGAGGGAGGAGAAAGAATTTCACCTTGTGAAAGCTGCTCTAATTAGGTTAGCTCTCATACCATGTTAAGATTTCATATGATAGACTAGATTCATTAGTGTTCAATTCAAAATATCATAGCAACAGCATATCCAGAATCACTGATAGAAACACAATCACAAGATAGACACAGTATTTATCTTGGGAAACCCTCAAGGGGAATAAAACCCAACAAAACATCCTCTGTATAAGATGTATAAAAAGACAACCCAAAAAATAAGTGTTCTCCTCCTTCTGTTCTGTCTCTCTCTCTCTCTCTCCTATGCGCTACTCAAGTGAGTGAGTCGGTGTTCAAATAAGAACCACTACTCCTCTATTTATACACAATGAGCCAACTGACTTTTACCCTAATCAAGTCGGCCCTACTAAACTATTTGGGCAGACTTCACCTAGGAATACTCAAAACAATATATTATATTATTCATTAGGATACTAATGACCTGGCTTAGAATGGAGGCTTTACATCATGACTCTATGATGTTCAAATACAATAGTATCACCCCGCCGGAGGAATAATAACATATCCATTGGGTTACATCAGTAAAATACATTTAGAATAGTACAATATTTCAACAGAACAACTTTACCTAATGTGCCATGATCCCAATCTTTTCCTCAACAATTTCTAAATGATGGTGTTTATTGACAACCTTTCTAGCCCAAGTTATAATAGATATTCTATCTTTAATATTGGTTGTCTTCAATTTCTCCTCTGTCAACCCATTTAGAAAATATATGGTGTTTTTGGCATAATATATGGGACTTTTATTCAGTCTTTCCTTCACTAATGTCACACTTTTTTTGGTTGATTGTATTACAATATCTTTATCCAAGATGTAGTCCAGGTAGGGACTAAATTTAGTTACTTCTGATATGAGCGCATCCCAAATTATGTGTTTAGTTCCTTGTATTGGCTTCTGCCCTGTAAAATTTCCATATTTTTATTCGGGTTCCTCAACCCAACAATATCCAACTCTTTAATACTAACTTTTGACATAGCTTGAATAAGAGATTGTTCACCTAATTCTGCAGGAGGGGGAATTATTCTTTTTTAGGATCCTTTTCTTTTTATTTCTGCTTCTTTTCCATTTCTTCATATTTTCTTTTGAGATCCTATTCACTTTCCACCATAAGAGACATGTCTCCTTCCCATTGTTTTTCCTTCTCTACAAATTTCAATATTTTTTCATTGCAATCAGTCAATTACCAGTCAAAGTTTCTTTCTTTTTTTCAAGATTTGTTAGCTTAGAATCTTGTATTAACTGAGTGGAAGGAATCTTTAACTTTTTATTCAATAATTGGATGGTGCTTTCCTTTACATTCAACAATTTTTGTGTTGCATCCCCTTTGTTTGCTTGACTATCAGCAGCCAACAAGTCTGTTTGTAACTTTTTGATCTGTTGTTGGTGGGCCGTGTTTAACACCTTCTCCTGCCTAAGCTGATTTTCAATCTTTCTTTTATTGGATTGCAGGCTATATACTTTCAATGTATATAATATCTTCATCTTGATTGTGCAAATGAATCATGTCAGGAATGGGAACATTTTCCAATCTCATCTTCATTTCAACAACAAGTTTATTCTTAGTTTCTATTTCTAGGTTCAATGTATTTTGAGTATGATCCCTAAAAGTCACTAGCGATATATCCTTATTGGATATTTTCCTGACCTCTGCATATAATTTCATATCTTCATCTAAAGCCACTTCCTTATCATGTTTGTATTTATCAAATAATTCAGATCTATTCTTCAATTCGTAGGTGGAATCAGTGGGTGTTTCAGAAAAAGAAAAAAAAAGGTGTATTCTTTAACCTCAAATGCAGGTCCTTTCACCTTCATTTGCTTCTTTTTTTACCCTTGACCTCTGTTATTTGCACAATCTACCATGTTTCTTAAACCTTTTGCTTCTTAGATGTTCTTGATGTATATTCCTCCTCCGTGTCCATGGCATCAAAGAAGTCCCTTTCATTTGTTTTCTCAAAACAACAGACTATTGGTGTAATCCTTTCTATTGTTGGAACTATGCTTGAGGTGCCAATTTGTAATGAGCTAACTTCCTTCACTTAGGAGGTGGAATTCTATTGCATATTGGCACCCCCCTGAGTCTCGTGATGGTAGTCCAGCCAGTTTGCAGTCTCAGATAGACCTGCAACCTCAAAATGATCAAAGGGATTATTCTTATTTACTTTCCTCCTGATAGAAATGAAGTGATGGGGATCATAGTTTATGGAAACCTCTGTTTGAAACCCCATTTCTCTCAATAAGTTTTCTATCATTGGTAAAGCAAGCATGTTCTTTATGATGAATGGGCCTACAACCCATGGGAATTTGATCTATGAATACTTCTTGAAGTTAAGAAAGTGTTCATTTTCCACTATCAGCTTCTCTCTAATTAACTCCAAGGAAAACACTCTAACAGTCAAGAATGCAGGAAAAACGTTGGGCTAATGGACAAACCCATACAATCTAATTATTGTACTATGTTCCAATAGAAACCAATCTCCTATTCTCTTTTAAGGAGAGAACTGCAACATTTCCTTCATGTGTGGTAAAACCCTGGGCAATTTCTTCTGAAAAAAGGCATTATAAACTTTTGACATGAGAAAATTCATGTATCTGTTGTAATCCCTGTTCATCTCATCTGTAAGTACCATTTCGGGAAGTTGCAGGTTTTATTCATTAAATGATAAGAACATTTTGAGCAGATACAATTGGAACCTAAAGCATCTTGTTTTGTGGAAGTCAATTAACTGAGAATGAATATTTTCAGCTAAAAACTCATCAAATTTAAGGCAACATGATTGATTTGACTGAATCAAACCTTTTGACTCAATCTGACTAGTGCTAAGGGTAAAAACAGACTCATCAAAGGATTTGTAACATATTTATCAGTATTTAACCCTAAAAATTGACTTATGAGGGTTATAACTCATTAGGTTTCTTCATTGAATAGGTTGGAATCAATAGGGAAAGGATGGTTTTGTAAAAGGATGTCAGGATTAAAACAACTCTTGAATAAAGCATGTTTTTGTTTAATGGTAGACTCTCTAAAATACTAGATTATGATTTCTTCATTAAATTCTTTGGATACTTGAGAAAACTTGACAGGAACAGAGAAAGTATTTCTGATAACAAGAGGGTTGATTGGACACGGGATTTTAGACTTGGTTGCATCCATAATTACCCTCTCAGAAGAGGAGTAATTACAAGCGCACCAGTCGACAAACTCAAGAAAGTTTAGGGTTTGCTCTGTGCAAAAATAATGAAAATATGACCTGAACACACCATGAACCTTTGTCCCCTGGTCTTTGAGGAGTTTTAATTTAGCTTTAATAGTGTCTATTGGACCATTCAACAATATAGTGTCAAAAATATTTGAGTCTTTATCCTCAAAAATCTCTTCAATATTATGATATTCCAGGTTCTGGGCATCTACCCCTTCTACCTCATCCATTTAAAATACTTGCTTAATGAGGATAAATAGCTTACCTGGTTCATTGACAATTAGTCCAAGGATTTTTTTTGAGCTGTCCATTTCTGCACAGTCATGGGCTTTCTATTTCCAATGCACAAATAAACAAATGAACTAAATACACATGCCAGCACTTTCATATTATTTTTTATCTTCTATCAGCTATGCATCTTTCTCAGTGGAAACATATCCCATCCGTCCATATTGTACTTTTAATCCTGAGTCGTTGATCCATTTTCTTGTTTAAACCACTTATCCTTATTCTCTGCTATGCTTCCCTGCCTATTCTTCTTGTAGCTTCGAGATGCATATTGAATTCTGAACACATATCTATCCTATGATTGATCTTCACCATTGATCATTTTCACCTTTTACTCGCCTCTTTTAACCTTTCTGCCCAACCTTAGTCTTTTAAGAAACATGCATTTTTCCTTTGCAGAGATATTAACTACCTTATATCTAAATTCATATTGATCTGAACCATTCAATTATGCCTTATTTTATCCAATTCCACTGATTTTCCTTTCTAATTCTAGTGTGCATGTTCTATCAACGAAACTGCTTCCAGCCATAGATCTATTTCTTTGTCAGATCTGCACCCTCGATTGCATATGACCTTTAACTCATTTTGCAATCCCACCAAGTTTCTTCTTCCATGATCCTTTGATCAGCGAAAAAACTATCATCTGTTGATCTCGATCATGTCATCATCTAGACCGTTGAAAGACACGGTCCCTGCCACATTGTGCTGACTCTCAATATTTTATTCACCCATGCACTTTTCAACTACAGAATCAATATCGACCATTGATCTGGATCGAGCTTTGATCTGAATCATCAAAACATAAATCCCATACCTGATTCCGCTAATTTGCAACTCAACTTACCCCGTGCTTGTTCACACAGTGGAATCCATTTGAACCGTAGATCAAAAACTCCTTTAATCTCCGACGTCTATTATTGATGGGCCTACCAAATTCAGCAAATCTCCAAACTTTATTTCTCCGCACATGTTCTTGTAGTGGAATCCATATCCACCGTAGATCTGTTTTATCCTCCAATCTCCACCTTTGAAAGGTGAGGGATCTAGATGATTCCCCTGATTTTGAAATTTTATTTCCCTGTGCATGTTTAACCAGCACAACTCCTAATGACCATAGATATTCCTCCATATGTTGATCTAACAATATATTTTTGGTGCAATATAACTCCATTCCACAAGTAATAACACTTGTTTGAACTGTGCAACTTAACTCTGTAGATTTATGTGTAGTCGTTGATCTCCTCCGTTGTAGATCTACACCATTGATTCTTGCTGCAACATAGCACTGAAGCGAATTTGTCATATGGAGCTTATCTCCAAGGTCACACTTAGGATTTTCTTCACATTTCTCATTTTGGAACTAGGAATAAGTCTTTCAAAACATTCGAAACCCCTTCTACACATCCCCTAGGTCATATGATGCTAAAT
Organism: Pseudotsuga menziesii; assembly: GCA_001517045.1. Lineage (NCBI taxonomy): Eukaryota > Viridiplantae > Streptophyta > Pinopsida > Pinales > Pinaceae > Pseudotsuga > Pseudotsuga menziesii. The sequence continues at coordinate 284,826 of LPNX011183452.1, forward strand.
TTTGACCTTACCTTTCATTTTCTTTGGTCTAACCCCTTCCAACTTCTTAGTCCAAAAATGTGCTAACAACTTGTTTAATGCATTTTGGTAATCTAGAAACAACATCATAACTAACCATGATGTCATCCTCATCAATATTGAGGTTGTGAATTTTATGGATAAAGTCCAAAGAGTCCTTAACAAATGAGGTTATTTGACCTGTAAAAAGTTGCAATTTTATTAGCTTAAATTCACACTAAAGCATGGATAGGGATCCAAGTGGGCTAACTATGGGTCTAAGTGGGTTGTCCTTGTTGCAAGTTTTAGGATGCATATGTATTATGGGGGTTGAAGGTTACTTGGAATAAGACAGTTTATTATAAAATGCTCCAAGGAAAAGATAATAGCATTAGTAACTTGGTTGTTGATTTTGTTAATAATATTCATTCAGAGATATTTATAAAATGAAGAAGAAAAAACATTAAATTAATTATGTTCACATTTATATGTGGTCATACTAACCAATGCAATGCATTTCATTTATGTGCTTTAAATATGACAACATTCGGGTTATCATTAATTCAATGAATCACTTGGGAAATTATTCTTTAAAAAGGTTATGTTAGTTTTTGAAGTTTATGTTTAAGAAGTTCCCATATTACTATGAGAACATCATCAATTAAAGAAGTCTTTAGTTGCAAAAATATTATTAAATATATATTAAAATTATTAAATATTATTGTTGCAAAAATTGAAAAAAACAAATAAACATTTTGCATATATATTGAGAAATACTTCCATATGAATTTATGTTAAATAGGTCCATATGAGTTTTATGTTAAAATGATCTTTTAAATAAACACTATTAAATATTATCATTGAAAAAAATCGGAAAACCCAATGAACTTTTGGCATACATGGAGAAATATATATATAATTACTTGTAAAACTATAAATATGTCACAAGTGGTTGCACTGTTTTTTTTGTCCAAGTGGTTCATATTTGCTTGAAGATGAGTTACAAGACATACAAGTTTGATACTTAGAAAGGGTATACATTATACTTTGATAAATATTATGTATGGGTAGAATTACCAATTTGGTTAATTGGTAATTCAATAGGAAAAGGGATTAGACTTATTTGATTGCTTTTGATACTTGATTATCTTTATATTGTGTTGCACTTTTTTTTTTGTCTAAGTGGTTCGTATTTACTTGAAGATGAGCTACAAGACATAAAAATTTTATACCTAGAAGGGGTATACATGATACTTTGATAAGTATTATGTATGGGTAGAACTACCAATCTCGCTAATTGGCAATTCAATAGGAAAAGGGATTTTAGTAAACTCTTGAGAGAAAGGTATTTGTGGATTCAAATGAGTAAGAGTATTCTTGTTGGCCAACATATTAGAAATGTGGTGAATAATTCCATGAATGTAAGGAAATAAATTTAGGGTTTGTGAAGGGCAAGTGGGTTGGGGTGTTCTAGACATTGAATGGAGGGTTGAGAAAATGTCTTAGTTAATTTGGGAAATAGAGTATCCATTGGCTTGGATTTCATTAATGAGGTAGAATCATTATTTACAGTGGAGGAAGGGAGAGAAAATTTGAATGGATTGCATTACATGAATATTGGCAACAACTTGTGTATTTAAGTTGGGTTGTGGCTTCATTGAGAAAAAATTATATTTTATTAAAAAAAACATGTGTCCTTGTCAATGAATTTATGTTAAATAGTTCCATATGAATTTATGTTAAAGGCATATTTTAAATAAAAACTATTAAATATTATTCTTGAGAAAATTGGGAAATTGAGAAAACCCAATGAACATTTGACATACATTGAGAAATATTTCAATATGAATATATATATATTTTATTTTTAATTTATTTTACAAGTAATACATACATACATACATACATACATACATATATATACTCTGAAATTAATAATAAATAATAATGATTTCTTAATACGAATATGAAACTTTCTTAAGCATAATAAACATTCACCATTCCATATAATATATAATAAACATTTATTATAGAAATTAAAAAATGTTAAAAAATTTTATTGACTTATTTCATGTGTATTATTACTAAAGACTAATTTGCTTGCTTTTGATACTTGATTATCTTCAGATTCTATTGCACTTTTTTTTGTCTAAGTGGTTGGTATTTGTTTGAAGATGAGTTACAAGACATAAAAGTTTGATACTTAGAAGGGGTATAAGTGATACTTTGATAAGTATTATGTATGGAGAGGACTACCAATTTAGGTAATTGGCACTTAAGAAACAATAACTATAGTCTTTAACAAAATAGATTTTTTTTCGGTTTATTTGTAGCATAACTATTTACCTTGGTCAACATAGTTATTATAGTGAAACCATATAGTGAAACAATACTCTGCTGCATGTATTGTTCGCCGTCCAGGATCTGCCTGATCTAAGTCACGTTACTACTCAACTCACGTTATCAAAGGCGATAACCATATCGTATCCCTACCGATTCCTCTGCAACAACCTTTCTGTCATAAAACTGATTTCCAAGGAAGTAAACAGGCATTTCATCTCATTTTAATCCCCTCATAAGTGCGGGATCTGCATGCTCAAGAAAATATAACTACAGTTTCTCGTTGTAATCCTATGGAGTTCGACCTCCAGAGAACTGTTAGATATGGAAGTAGAAATAGAACGAAGAGCTTGCAGCGAAAATATTATTGTAGTGGCCTCTCAACAACGGGCTTAAGCTGGGAAGAATAGGGGCAACCGTGTAATCAGCTATGGTTCATTTACATAATTCTTGTTTGTATCTATTATCAATCTAATACATAAATCTTGTTTGTCATGATTGCAGTGGCCTCTGTACAACGGGATTAAGCTGGGAAGAATACGACCACTAGTGCAAGCGGCTATGGTTCGTTTATCGTTGCAGTTATCTATTTCTATAAGATGGGTTTCTTCACATAAATCTTGAATCTATATATCCAGTACATAAATGTTGTAGTTATCTATTATATATCAAATACATAAATCTTGTCATTATTTTTTGTGAAACTCTTGTCTAATATTAGTTATTGGTTAGACTTATTAGTTTGAAGCTAATATTGAAACTCTCATTTACTAACAGTTTAGTCATAATAAACAAACTCTGTATAATTTACTAATGGTATAGTCATATCTAGAATAAGTTTAGGTAAGGGGAATTTATAATAGTGTACCTCTGATTCAAAGGATAATAGCAATGGAGAAACCTCTTCTTGCAATGATGAACCTGAAAGGAAAAAATCTTGTCGCAAGAGTCTGGAGGAACCTGAAAGAGTATATAGGAACCTTAAATTTAAACTCATAGCACATTGCAATGGAATCTAGGAAAAGCAACATTTTGAGCTTGTTCTGCCTTACCTGATCATTTTCGTATTGCATGCTCGGTGGTTACTGCTAACAATTCATTCTTATATCTAGAATTGAAACTCCATAGAAATCCACAAGCCTATGTACCCACACGTCATCAAGTAGTAGCCAGTGGATACCACCATTTACAACCACACGCCCTTCATAACCTATAACAAAATCCACGAACTCTAAGTGTAGTAAGCTGATGTAACTTAAGAAACTCCACAAAGTCGATTTGCAGACACCTGTTAATTAAATTTTAACCATAATACATTAAACCCTAAAAACCATACTACATTTAACCCTAAAGAAATGTGACGACCATGTAAGCGATGTAAGTTGTACACTTGCGAGGCCCTCCCAAATCTTGTTAATGCGCTACTTCAACCCAAACTCCAAAATATGACATATATATACTTATCCACGTAATTATAATTAATAATGATAATAATTTTGAAATTAAAATTAAATAATTTATATAAAATTATTGTTTTTATGTATTTTAAGTATACTTATAGAATATATGTATATTCTAAATACCATGTTAATGATGTTCTAACAATCATTTATACTTACATCATAGAATGGTTGATTGTAAGTGTAACCATAATTTATACTTACAACCCACAAAAGCTTTTAAGTGTTAAATTCTAAGACATATATACCTACTTTCCATATAGTGAAACCATATACCAAAAAGTTGTACTTATCTTTATATCAATTATATACCAAAAAGGTGTACTTATATTTATATCAATTTTATTGAAATTTTCAAAGATTCCACATATTTTTATATCAATTTAGTAAACCTTAAAAATCATGTGAGGTTGTGAAGGAAATTATTAAACATAGAAAAATCTTTTTATTGGAATTTGGTAGAAAAATCTTTTTATTGGATTTTGGTGGTGAAGGATTAAATACTAACAAAAAAAGATTTTATTAAATATTGAGGAGAGAACATTTAAATATTATTTTAGATTTTGGAGTTGTTTGAACATTAATAAAATTAACTCAAATGTAACAAGTGTATAACAAGGATTCATTTCATTGTAATCCTATTTTGTTATACTTAAATGTATCTTGATTAAGATTTAAATAAGCTTTAGTTAAGAGGTAGTTAAAGAAACAATTTGTTTTTGTTTTTCATATAGTTTGTTTTTATTAAATAGTATTTTTTTTATGTTTATATTAACTCTAATAATGTGGTATGAAAAATGGATATAAAATTATATATTTTAGCATTTGTTTAATAGCTAGATATCTTCACAAAATTAAATAGCTAATTATCTTTATGAACATTCACTGACCACCTTACTTTGCTAATTTATTAAACATTGAAAAAAGTCTTTCTGGCCGAGACTTTTAAGAATCAAAATAATCATGTGGTTTGAGCTTGGTTCTTCGTCCCTCACATGGCGTAATCTAAGGCTTAACTAAAAAAAAGTCTTTCTGGCCGAGACTTTTAAGAATCAAAATAATCATGTGGTTTGAGTTTGGTTCTTCGTCCCTCACATGGCGTAATCTAAGGCTTAACTAAAGTTCCCTGGCTTCGTCTAAATCTAGAGATTAATAAAATTACAAATTGTGACATGTATATTGTTTACGTTGTAATTTCCGCATTTGGGTAAAGTTTAAAATAGGTCAAGATTTTCATACTGTACTTAAAATTGCAGAGATTGTAAAAATCGTTGGTTTCTGAATTTCCGATAAGTGATCTAACGGAATACTGACAGGAAACTCTAAAATGCCCTCGTGGGAATGGGAATCAGGACGATCTAGTTTTTCGACAATTGCTTCTATATCACTATATACTCGATTTGATTTGCATCCAATGGTTTCGTAGTCTTTCTGTCAATATCGGCTGCTCAACAGGAAATCGAATCTACCTCCACGCCTCTTCAAATATGATATGATCTGAAAATTATTGAGGTTCATTCAACCATTGAATGTACCTCCACGCCTCTTCAAATATGATATGATCTGAAAATTGTTGAGCTTCATTCAACCATTGTGTTTTTCGATCCATACATGGGCAATTGAGTTAACCCATGGCGAAATTTGCCCATTTTGCATTTCTGGGTATGATAATTGCAGTAGCTCTAGCAACCAACGATCCCCAGTTTGAACAGGTGGATCAGATTTGTTGCAGCGACCAACAGACTTATACTTACGTTAATTCTACAGCGTTTCAAGAAAATCGCGATTTTGTATTGGCATCCCTCCTCTCAGGTCTCTCAAAGGATGGCTACGCTACTAAACATGAAGACAGAGCTGGCAAAACAGATCCTGTTTATGGTATTGCAGTGTGTCGGAAATATTTAAATACCCGTGAATGCTCAGAATGCTTCACGAAAGCGGCGAATTTAATGAAAGATGACTGTCCCCAATCCAATGGTGGTCGGATTCATCTGGACGGTTGTTTCCTCCGGTATGAAAATTCTACTATTAGTAGGAAGGCTGTGGACTCAGGGGCTTCCCGTTACTGTTACTCCACAAATGACAGCGATCCACAGGCATTCTCCCAAAAAGCTCAGCTCTTATCCACGCAACTCATACCTAATGCTTCTGCAAATAACAGCTATGCCGTTGGCTCCATTGATGGCTCCCTATACGGTCTTGCTCAGTGTTGGCCCTCCCTTACGAGCAGTCATTGCCAGGAATGTTTGATAGCAGCTCAGACGCAATTACTCACCTGTCTTCCCAAACGTGAAGGACGAGGTCTTGAGGCAGGATGTTTTATGCGCTACTCACCTTATTCGTTTTTCTCAGATAATCAGAGTTCCTGTAAGAGTTTTCTTTGTTTTTATCCTTTTTTCTAACATTATTTCAAGAAGGCATGCTGAAACATAAATGGAGGTATGATAGGTGTGGGTGAGCACATGGGTAGGTAGTGATTGGGATGATTAAGAAGCTCAGTGGTCAATCTAAGCGGTTTAGAGGTAAATCTTGAGCTAACATTTATATGCATCTAGACCGCTTCTAAAGCCTCTTGATTTTTCCCTACAATATTATATACATGATTCACACATAGTTTTATGTTTTATAGTCATAATAATATCTGTTATTAACCTCATGTGTGTATGAATTTTCACTTTTTCAGCTATTTTGTGTATAGATTGTGAACAATATCTAATTGTGAGAGTTTCTTAGGCTCCTAGATCTCTTAGTTTGTTGGAACACTACTTCAAGGTGACCCATAGCTTTAGATTATGTCCTCACTGGTGCAGCCCCGTGGCTGTACACCAACACTTAGGATTGATAGGTATAACTCCCGATTCGATATTATTCCAATGCTAATGCATTCATTTATAGATTTCACGCAGGTAACAATCCCCCTCTTAATCCGAAGGGGTGTTCGTAAGTCCGAGCATGTTTCTGAATCTTTCAAACTTTTCTCGTCCAAGCGCTTTGGTGAAGATGTCTGCAACTTGATCATTTGTGGAACAATGTCGAAGATGGACTGTCTTGGCCTCTACATGATGTCGAATCAAATGATACTTTGTGTTGATGTGTTTGGTTAGATCATGGAATCTAGGATTCTTAGCCAGCTTGATTGCAGAAGTATTGTCGACCAATAATGGAGTGGAGTTCTCTTGTTTTTCTTGCAAATCTTCAAGTATCTTCCTGAGCCATACTATTTCTTTCGTTGCTTCAGCTGCAGCCACATATTCTACTTCTGTTGTTGAATCTGCTGGAACTGACTGTTTGCGTGATCTCCATGAGACATCTGCTGATCCAAGACTCATAGTGTATCAAGAAGTTGATACTCCTGTCTCCTTATCGCCATCAAAATCTGAGTCTGAGTACCCAATAAGTTTGAATTCATCCACTTTAGAGTACTCGAGTCCAAAGTCTTGAGTCCCCTTCAAGTATCTTAGAACTCCTTTTGCAGCTGACCAGTGTCCTTCACAAGGTTTATGCATGAACCTTGAAAGTATGCCAACAACATAAGAAATATCTGGTCTAGTTGTTGTAAGGTAGATAAGACTTCCCACTAGTTTTCGATACTTGGTCGCATCTTCAAATTCTTTTCCTTCACTTGATGTGAGCTTCATTTTCTGTTCCATTGGAGTAGATATAGGATTGCATTCTGTCATGCAAAATTTGTTTAGTAGTTCTCCAACATATTTTTCTGAGATAGGAATATGTACTTAGGATGTTGAGTGACTTCAATTCCTAAGTAATAGTGGAGATGTCCCATATCTGTCATTTCAAAGATCTTTTTCAAATCTTTCTTTATGGATGCTATATAGCTCTCATTGTTCCCTGTCATCAAAAGATCATCTACGTACACCACAAGATACACAACAGATCTTCCAACTTTCTTTATAAACAGTGTTGCATCATCAAGATCAAAATGTTCGAAATTTAACTTCAAAAGATGCGCGGTTAACTTTTCATACCATGCACGAGGCGCTTGTTTTAGGCCATACAAGGATTTGACAAGCTTGCATACCTTTTGTTCTTTTCCTTTCACAACAAAGCCTTCTGACTAAGACATGAAGACATTCTATTTCAAGTCTCCATTCAAGAAAGCAGTCTTCACATCCATCTGATGAACTTTCCACCCTTTCTGAGCAGCTAAAGAGAGTAA
>LPNX011183452.1:293812-364755 GCA_001517045.1 Pseudotsuga menziesii
GCTTGGTTGTCAGAGGAATTTCTTATTTTAACGATTCCATCAAACATGTGGATGGAATGGCCTTGCTGTCGAATCTCGACCATGGACAACACGCTTCTCTGCAACTCTGGAAGATAAAAAACGTTCTTCAACAACAAATCAGGGAATCCATGCATCTTCAGTCAAATGGTGCCCATTCCCTTTGGTTTAATACTTGACTTATCTGCAAAGTAAACTATGCCATCTATTGTTTCATTAAGTTCTTCAAAACAGTCTTTTCTAAATGTCATGTGTGATGTTGCACCAGTATCAAGCAGCCAACAATCTTTGTAAGATGAAAGTGAAGTCATTTCATTAATTCCAAGATTACAATGTGCAACAATACAATGAGCAGAATGAGAAGATTTACTAGCATCTTGATTTTTATTATCATCTTTCTTCTGGTTGTGCTTGTCTTTGATGGAGTCCCACGAAGCCCAACACTATTCTGATGTGTGCCCAGTCTTTCCACAACGCTTGCACTGCAGATCTGATCTTTAGCTGAAGTTGTTTCTACCCCCTCTGCCTCTGAAATTTCTTCTTCCTCGTCTTCTCTTGCTGCAATCTCCCTTGGAAGGGTCTTTGGATTGGTCTTTGCCAGCAAGGGCAGCACCAATAATAGATGCCAAAGAGTGCATCTCTAATCTGGAAAATTGTAACTTACAAAATGCTTAGAAAAGGATATGGGATGCAGGTTTAGATTCCTACTCCTTTACAGATTACAATATGATTCTGCAGGCTATACAAATAATTCTACAGCCCTATCAAAACAATCTTGCTGCTGCTTTATATTTAATTTTGCAACTCTATATCATTTGCTTTTAGAGTGCTATTACATGAACAACTCAAAACATGCAATATTAATACAATGTATTATAGCAGAGTGGGTTCTCAACACTTTTACACTCTACAAATCACATCATTCACAACTCATTATAAAGGTCATGGCTCACACTCATCTTTCGTAGGTTCATACATAAGACATATGCTCAACACTTAATACTCTCGGGCTCATACAATATCCATATTAGGTAAATATTTGTAGACAAACTCTATGCATATAAGTTTGGACAGAAGTTAGGGTTTGTGCAACCCAATGGTCACAAAATATTTTATCAGCAATATTTTACCTCCACGCTCTTGAATCTTTACAGTGTCTTCAAGCTTCACGCATAGCCTCACGGGTTCAGTCTTCAATGCTTCAGTATTTAGACTCGGCCTCCATGCACTTCACAAGCAGTCTTGAGGGAGAGCACCAGGTCGATTACAATATTCAAGTGGAGAGCACCAGCTCGATAACAATATTCAAGTGGAGAGCACCAGCTCGATTGCAATATTCAGGGAGAGCACCAGCAGCACACAGTCTTCAATGTAAAATTTAAATTTAAATTTTACAGCAAGTCAGCAAGAAAATTTAAATTTTACACAGTCTGAACCTCTTTTCAATATGATCTTTCATGGCATGGAATAATAACAATGTAGTTTGAAACTTTATGGGATCTTCTATGTCATGGACAAGTAATGACATCATGTAGCTGAAGAATGAAGACCAAGAAACAAGAAATCAAAGGTCTTTTAGTGCCAAACTGCCCACACCTCAACGCAGATAAAAGAAATGATGCATTGAGTCGCCTAGTAGGGTTTATAACACAATCTCGTGGCCTGATGCTGCTCCTCCTCTTCCTTCAATACAATCTTCTCCCCATCAGCCGCTCCATGATTCGGTACCCTATTTTGCCCTTCTTTAAGAGCTGGACAGCCTCGTGCAGTCCAACAACACACATCCCGACATTTTGTCCTAGTTCCTGAACACCGTAAACACCATAGGAGGAAATAGCATGGATTCAACTGTCAGTTTCTCCTCGCCTGAGGCCAACAGCATGGCCACGCAACATAAAACGGCATCGCATTCGGTGAGAGAGTCTGTGCTTCTGCAAATGGTCAATGATTTGGAAGGGATGGTGTCCACCCTCTCTGCTGAACTTTGTGCATTCAGTCTTCACAACACCTTCAGCAGTTATGGAATTCTCCGTGCAGTATGAGAGCGTGAGTCTACATCAGCCTTTGCAAGTTCTTTCACGGATTCAATCCAGACATAAACTCACCAACACAGTCACACTAAGGGAGATCGCAGTCATTCCATGCATATAAAAAATATACTTAGAGTTCCCAATTAAACTAACAGCTTAGCATATATACTCACAGCTCCAATACGCAGATTCAAAGCTCACAGCTCCAATAGGCAGCACGCATAAGATAGGGCATACATTAGGGTAAAATATAGGTTTTATGCAATCCCCAACATAGCAAAAATTGTGCAACTTTTACCTTCACGCAGTATTCTTCACAAAATCGCAGCACAAAAATGGAGGAGTCTCTATCGCAGCACAATATCGCAGCACAAAGACTCTCAATCCTCCATGTCTATCACAGCACAATCAAACTCAACCTGAAGGAATTGTAACGCATACAATCACTGTATGCAGGCTTGGCAGGAGAAATGCATGCGACTGGCAGACTCACAATCATTGGCAGGAGAAATGCATGCGACTGGCAGACTCACGGAGTAGGCAGAATGCCAGGATTGAAATGCAGCCAGGAGTTATGGCAGGCAGCCAGGCTCTGATACCACTGATAGGTATAACTACTGATTCGATATTATTCCAATGCTAATGCATTCATTTATACATTTCAGGCGGTGATTGAGCTTCACCTTCCTATGTAACTGTTCAGCTTCCTACATAACTATTTATTTATTTACATAATATAATCCGGAGGGATTATATTCTAACAAGGATAAATAACAATCAAAAAGCTTTTCATGTATTTGTCAAAAATTGTCCCGGGAAATTGTAATTTCTGCCAATATACAATTCCAGCAATCACCCTGGACATTCCTAGACTAAATGCTGAATTTTAAAATGACCCAAATTGTCAGAATTACAATTTGAAGAATGAAAACTAAGATTTCAACTATTTTCAATCATTTCTGCTTTGCCATAAGGAGGTAATTTGGTTTACCCATATACTACTCTTACACCAATGGATCCAACCAGCTGACCAATGGCTTTAGGTTAAGTCCTTACAGAAATTGAACCTTGCTCCTGGCTCTACACCAATGACCAATGAATCCAACCCCTTACCAATAAAGTTTATAAAAATTACAAAGAAACAAAATTTTAATTTATTTTGAAAGATTTCAAATTTATTTGGATTGTGTTTTAACCTTTTAATATCAAATTCAACCATTGATGTCGGTTCTATAACAGGTTTTTTTTTATCACGGTATCGACGAATCAGACACCGTCGTCCCGAAAATCATCGAAAGTAGTGTCAATTTTGCTTGGAGCATAGGGGGAACAACCCTAATTGCACTGCTATGTTCAATGTTATGTAGACGTTTTGTACATTTAGGGAGCAAATCTCGAACAGGTGATTTGCATTTGCTGTGACTTTAGTTTTTGGATTTGGCTCTGGTTTAGCCCATCAAATTGGATTAAGTGAACTTTCATAGGGTAATTTATCTTGAAATTGGTTTTATGATGCTCTGGGCAGATGAGAATGTAGTCGCAATTAGTGACGATTTCGATGATGAGAATGTAGCTGCAAGGGGCAATTTCGAGCAATATGTTTTTGATTACGAAGTTCTGAAAGATTCAACTGGCAACTTTGACAGAGGCAACATGCTTGGCAGAGGAGGGTTTGGGGAAGTTTTTAAGGTATTTAATATTAAACGTGGATTTATTGGGTTTGTCCAATTATATATTGCATTGTTTGCAGGTCAATTCTAATGAGTTTTATGAGCAGGGAAGGCTCCCAGATGGGAGGGAAGTTGCTGTTAAGAAACTGTTTGAAAGGCAAACTACTCAAGCTGCAGAAGAGTTTCTCACAGAAGTGAAGCTCCTAACCAGTGTCCATCACCGCAATCTTGTTCGTTTACTCGGATGTTGCACGCGAGGGCACCAACGCTTGCTGGTTTACGAATTTATGCCAAATAACAACCTTCACAGGCATTTGTTTGGTCTGTTGCTCTCTTTAATGCTCTTGTTTTACGATTCAAGTTCTTTAATTTCTGAAATAATGAATTTAGGGTTTCGAACTGAATTGTCGGACGTATGTAGGAGAGGTCAGAAATGGTTTGAGCTGGGAAAACCGCTTAAATATTATTGTGGGCACAGCTCGAGGACTTGCATATTTGCACGGGGATTCCAATGTTCGTATTATACACAGAGATATCAAGTGTGGAAATATACTTTTAGATGACAGATTTCATCCTAAAATAGCAGATTTTGGATTGGCTAGATTATTTCCAGAAGACGAAACCCATGTTTCTACCAGAGTGGGAGGAACAATGTAAGTTATATGAATGGCTTTGATAAGATTTGTCTTTATAAGCAAGGGATAAAGTATAGCATTAATTTCTGAATTTGAGTCTGGATTGTGTTAAATCATAAAGAAAATATGGAGCAAACAAGAATGCAAAAATAACTGAAGAAAAAGGCTCATAAATTCGTTCCATTAATCCATAATATACAATGATACATGTATTCACAAATTTGCTTTATTAATTCATAGTATACACTGGTACATGTATAATAAATGGCTACTACTTGATAATCAATAATGTGTCAAGTAATTTCAGAGAGTAAAATTCAAGAAGGTCAGTTATTAATGGCTGAAAATCTCTCTAACACAAAATCTAGGAGTAGTAAGACTTCTGCTAAGTTGTATGGTTTCAAGTTGACAAAAAACTAATGGTTTTAAGTTGACTATAAAACTATCAAAAATATTAAAAGAACAGGAGCTTCATCTGCTCTGATACCACTGCTAAATCATAAAGAAAATATGGAGCAAATAAAAATGTAAAAATAACTAAAAAAAGACTCACAAATTTGTTTCATTAATCCATAGCATACAATGGTATATCTGTATAACTGACCTCTAAGGGTATGATTGTTAGGGTAAAATAATGAGCTTAAATTAGATTAGAGTTTTGAAAAGATTGTTTGTATACCATTAATTTCTGAAGATGAAGATGGATTGTTGGTATTTCTGGTTTTAACAATTTTTTTTTATGAAACAGAGGCTACACTGCACCGGAGTATGCTGTCTATGGGAAATTAACAGAAAAAGCCGATGTTTATAGTTATGGGATCGTGGTTCTTGAGATCGTGAGTGGGAGAAAGTGCGTGGATGAAAGATTGCCAGAATCTCTGCGCATTCTCTTGCAATGGGTTCGTCTCTGTTTAAAAAAAAATTGTCTATTAGAGAACTTTGTTTTGATAATTATAACCAGGAACTCAAATTTTACAAGCATATAAGTCACAGTACGAAATTGATGAATATGCTGCTTGGCCTGGATTTATTTTACAAGCATATAATTCACAGTATGGACTTGATGAATATACTGCAGGCCTGGAGTGAATATGAACAAGGTATGGCTTTGGATATTGTTGATCCAACATTAGAGGGGGATTACCCAATAGAGCAAGTCTCCAGAGTGATCACAATTGCACTACTTTGTACTCAAGGTTCTTGGGGGCTGCGGCCATCGATGTCGCAGGTTGCGGCCATGTTAACCAATAATCTTGAGATTTGTGTTCAGCCTACACAACCAGCCTTCATAGATGCAGCTGCAGCCAGACCTGCCGCCTCCAACTTAGCTTCTGCTCCATCTCCTCCTGAATCTCATACTCCTGAATCGCATGGATCTATGACTGCATCTTTATTTGCTCGTTAAGTTAACTTACATTGTTCTACATTGTTCTGTAAACAAAATGTATCTGATAAATGTGCACCCGGTAAGAGAGTAATAAATATTATACAAGTTTCAGATATATCTTATATTAAGAATGGAAGTAAATTGGCAAAGCCACTCTCCTCTTGTCCTTTAAGACTCTGAAAGGTCTTATACTCAAGTCAACATTCAATTCCAGGAGATCTCAGGCTCAAGTTAAGATATATACCTATACATTTCAAAGCCAACTGTGCAAACATTTCAAATCCAACCGTATATATTCAAACCTATACAGCACTTACATACATTGTTATTATTTATTTATTGTATGATCAAACAAATTCATGTATTCCTGTTAAATACATATATTGTTATTATTTATTTATTGTTTGGTCAAACAAATTGATGCTTGTTTTTCATTATTTTTTAAATAAAAATAAAATTTGGTTTATTTTAAAATCTTGTTTTAGTGTTTAAAAAGCTTTCCAAACTTTTATGCTTGTTTTCAAAATATTTGGTTTATAAATACTTAAAAAGCTTTCCAAACTCATTATAATTTTAGTAAATTAAAAGATTATAAAACTTTATATTATATCTTTATTATCTCTTTCATAAGAAATTTGAATCATATGTAACTTGTATGTTTTTACATTTATATTGGTTAAAGAAATTTAAATCATATCAAACTTATATGTTTTTACATGTATATTGGTTGGAGTGTAAAATAATTTAAATAATTATCTAAATTATAAATAATATTCAAATAAAATGATTCATCTAAACTAATTTTAATTTGATAGGTTAGAAAAATTTAAAAATTATTTAATCTCTTTAAAATTTTATTTTTACATTATAAATTTGTATTATTTTTAATGATATGTTGAGTTTAAAATATTGAACAATGAAAAAAAATAAAAGTTTGTTGTTACAATATTTTGATTAAATATATTTTAAATAATGTTTTAATTAAATATATTTTAAATATTTAATTATTAAATATTGTAATAAATTTTGATAATATTTTAATAAATTATTATAAAATATGTAAAATGAAAAGAATACAAATTTTAAAATGATAAGATAAATGATATTCATGAATCTATATCTAAGTACTATATTGCTATATCAATCTATATCTGTAAATACTATGTTTTATATATAATATTTTTTAAATTCATAAATGTTTTTATTTATTTTTTAATAATGTTAAATTTGGTGTTGATGTTTTGATGGTTTATGATATTTTAATAGGGAAGATGTTCTATTTATTTTTAATCTTTTTAATTTTTAAATTTTTTTTATTTATGTTTGTTTGTTTGTTTTTTTTTTTTACATTTTCTTCTAATTATATATTGAGATTTACTTTTAAAAAATTTATAAAACATTATTTCATAATTTTTTCTTTTCATTTTAAAGTTGAAATGTAACATATTATATCATTCTATCTTTAATTTCAATCTTATTTGGAAATCTACTTTGAATTTGAATTGTGTCATAATATTTATTTGATTAACTTTTTTAACTTTCTGAAATTTGAATTGTGTGGAGTATTGTAGTCAAAACTAGTCGATGGGTATTTTGGTCATAGTCAATGGAAAATCAAGTACAATAATCTTTCACTCATTCCCAATTCAATTATAACTTAGATTTGTGTTCCATTTTACTCTGCAATAGCTTTTATAAGACATTTTAAACTTATTTAAGTTTTTTTTTAATATTTAAAAACCAAAACAAGGTAAAAAGTGGGGAATTGTGGGTGGTGGGATTTCTTCTCATCATGCTTATAGAGAGAAAAATATTTTGGATTTGGAATAAAACTAGAATTCCGTTCCATATATAAGACAAAAGAAAACCTTCTTACCTTACACTTACATAGTTATTGTTCTCTATTGCACAAGGGAAGAATGATGTAGCCAATTACATATATATTTGTATTAAGTTTTTATGTATGTATTATGTTGCTTCATACATTTTTAATGATCCACCCTCCTTGAGGCACACCCTTTGAATGTGTGTCATTCAATGGAGACATGTTTTCCTCTTTAGAACCTTTAGGATTTTGAACACTTGCAAATGTGAATTTTCTTTGCAAAAATGTACTGTGATTTAGATTTACTCTGTTCATAAAAGAGTTATCGTTGTGCTAGTTAGATATGTCTTGCCATCATGTGGATTCTACCCATCATTGTCATTGTTGTCTCTTCTCATTAGTGTTTCTTAGTGTTGTGTGGGAGTGTCAAACTATTGTTGGATTCAAGGGCTCACTCGGCTATTGCATGCACATGTAGTTGGAAAATGATTCTACATGGCTATCTCCCTCCTCGTTGGTGTTGTTCCTTTAGTCAATGTTTGGTGGGAAGGTGAGGGTATTATTAGATTCTTCTTAGGGGTTGTAGGTTTCTATGTTGTTCTTTTCTTGTTGGTATTATTCCTATGATCCAACATTGTTGGGAGAAGGAGAAAAGTGGGCACTGGGAATGTAGACTGCCAATTTTCAAAAGATTCTCACAATGGAGTGCTTTCTTGATTATACACAATTGAGTAGATTCTAAAGAGAAGAGAAGACAACATTGAGTAATTGATTGCTCTCGATGTTTCGAGCCTCATAGTAGGGTTCATCCTCAAGAGAAAAGTGTCTCTAGATATATGTTAAAAGAATATCAAGGGATTAATAGATAACACTAAGATCTACAGGCTTGTGAGTAGGCCAACAAAATAAACTTTTTTCACCATTTCCATAAGAAAACCAACACTATTTTCAATTCAAAATCTTCTCTCTTGTACCATTAAATCAAACCCAGCAAATTTTTTTTGAATCAGGGAACAATGAACCATGGAATCAACAAAATCCACTTAAAATCATTATACTCCACCATTAACGTATAAAAACCAGCAAACTAGGAGCTTGTTTAAGGTACTTTCTAGAAAAGTTAGTCATTCTTCTAACTTTTCAACCTCTATGGGTGACCTTGAACCAAAAACTATGGATTCAAATCTCTCATACCCTAGCCAATGAATTAGCAAATGGAACCCTAAATAGGAAGATAAGGTAGTTTATATTTTTTTATTTTTGTTTTCATTTTTCATTTTTCCCTATTTGTCATGGGATTCATGTGTGGCTTTCCCATTCTTTTATTTTTTTAATCTTTTTTCAAAATGCATATAGATCAACCTTTGGCTTCGACTTTAATTGGAGAGGGTCAAGAAGGTGGTCAAATAAAACATGTAGTCAAAATTAGGTATGGAGCATTCCATTGGAATGGTTTCAGTGAGTGCATCAAGACTCTACCATTGGTGAACAGATCTCATGGCAACTATGCCATCAATATTTCCATGGAATATTTTTCCTGGACACAAATTCATCGGTGGAGCTCATAAGTTACTCAATCTTTCCTAGGTTGTCGCATTTCCTTATGAAGTCTATTTGAGGTAAACAAAGAAATGTCGAAAAATGTCTCAATGAGTACTTCGACGATGTGTAACTGCAAAACTATAATCAAACTGCCAATTATCACTTTTATTCATGTTGGATATGTTCCGCAACATCAAAATGTCTATCACCATTCAAATGAGTCATCAACACATGATCAATCATGGGTAAATCATACAAACATTCCCCTAAATTCAGGAGTAAAGAGTATTTCCATCATGAAACATCATGTGATCTAAACAAGGAAAGATATCATTGATTTATGAGTTACATCACAGTACTAAGTTCTTGTGTTTGTGGATTGAGAAGTACTTGTACCAAAAGAAGATGCTACTAAATTGAAGTGTAAATATACATGAAAATAACAAGACACGTGAAAGAAATCTTGATGGCACTATGGCTCTCTAATCCAATGAAAAATATAAAGAAAATTGAACTGAAACACCTACCAAATAAATTAAATAATAATTGCATTGTCTTGTCTTGTATTTTTATGTCAAGATGGGGGAAATGACGAGGTTCAGTGGCCTAAGAAGTGCAAATTAGATATTGCGAGTTCAATCCTTAGTATAACTCTGGGATACAATAAAAACAATGAGGTTTGAAAATTCTCCCCCAATGGAGTCATTAGAAAAGGATCGTGTTATAATAAAAATCCATCTATTGAGATGGATCTCACCTATCCAGTGGTTAAGTCAGTCACAACCTTTATTGTATCTCAATAGAAGGCATAAAATTCCCACACCTCTAGTGGTCCTTTGTTTGAGGTGGGAAAAGGGGAAGGATTATAAGTGTAAGAATTATGTGCAAGTCCCCTTAGAACCCCCTGATTTAGGTATTGTCCTCCCGCAGCTCCTTTGGGTGACCGAAAATGCCAAGATGTGTGAATTTGTGTTTTATATATGAGAGATTAACTCGCTTATTTTGTGTACCAACAATCTTTTTACTCTATTTTATAATTAAAAAAAAAGTGTATTATATTGGTTCTTGAGGTCCACTAGGATCTATGACAACTTGGTTTAAGACTTTGTTATTTAATTAACTTATGAAAGTTAAGTCAAAGGAGAACCTAACAACTACAACCACATTTTTAATGTGGATGAAAAATATGGATAATGAATAATAGGCCCGTTAATAATAAGCTATCCAAGTCGAAACAAAGCTAAAAATGAGTTAGACTTTCCCAAATGGTGCACTGAACAAGTTATAATATATTATGGTTGACTTTGCTTGGAAATCGAAAATTTGAATAAGAAAGGCTTGAGACAACCTTTTGTTTAACTATTTTTAACTGGCCTAATAGGCGTTGGGTAGACTAATAAAAGGATGACTCCTTAATTATGTAAATTGATGATATTTTATATTTATTAATCAACAATTAGGTATACCATACCATTCTAAATTTCTTACCATTCATGCTCATTGTCTCATTGTATAATTTTCTTGGTATTAAATATAGAAAGATTGAATGTATATCACATGGTTAGAACCAAGAGGGGCATATGTAGTTCAAAGAAAGAATGGTTGTTCCAATATCATCATTAGTGATTTTAGGCCCCTAAAGAAGCATGGATGCAATAAGAATACCTTCAAAAGGGAAGAGGACCTAGGAACCCCTTGAGGGAGTATAATTGAGCTTGCCAAAACATAGTATTCCAACTAGACTTAACTACTCAAGGTTTAAACCATTGAATTCCAAATAAAATACCAATAAAAAAGACTCACATAGTAGATAGAAAGAAATAAAATTTTATGAGGGACCCTGAGGGTAACTCCCTAGAAATGTCTCTTATTGTTCTAGAAATTGACAATGCAAAACTTAAATGAAAAACCAAGCCATCCACATGTTGAGGTCACAAGTTGCTTTCATAAGTGTGTCCCTTCTCTTCATTATAATATATGTGATATAATGGTTTTTCCTTTTACGGTGATAGTTTTTTTTGGGGGGTAGGATGGATCTCTTCTCTTTTTATTTTTTGTTTTGATGTATTTATAACATGTTTTTTAGGGTTTTTATGTGGGATCCTTTAGGAGAAGACACTTGAAAGAGGGAAATTAATGCAAAATATCCAACTAAAACAATGTCGGTTAACTCTCCCTACTAAAATTAATGTTGACCTTCAATAGGTAAGATCATAAGGAAACAAAACCATCATTGAATCTCTAGTTGATTCTCCTTTAACCTTTGACTAATATGTCACAGCATTTGTAAAATACATGAAATAAAATAACTTGAAACTAAACTAATCATGATAACACAAGTAATGGGGTCGAATTCCTTTAGCATAGTTGTGATGTGCAAAATGGGGCTTCAACTAGCTTGTAGATTAATGGGTTGTAAATTTAATATGTTTGTAAAGAAAATGAAAGGGAATTTAAATGATATACCGCAATGAAATTAATCCTAAGCTAATGAGTTGAGTTTAAAGTAGAAAACAAGATTTGGATTTTACATTTAAAATCTTAAATCACTATGAATTATGTGAGTGAATTTCCAAACTTGATAAGCATAAAAGAAGCTAAAAAGATGGGTCAGAGGGGAGTTTTTTTTGTGGTTGTCGTGTGTTTTTTCTTGCTTTATTATAGACACATTTGCCTCAAACGGGTCTTTAGTAGTTCCCTATCATTAGGGGAAGAAATTGGGGCAACCACGTACTTCCCTAATAGGTTAGCAAACTTTTCGGTGCATATATATTTAAAAATATGAACATAGATGAAACATAACTTTTAATTTATAAGTCAAAACAACCACCAAATATAGTTGTCCTAGAAGGGTAAACCAACCATAAATGGTCAATTTTCCTATTCATGGAAGTAATAGATGGGTAAGAAGAAAGAGGGAAAATATGAAATAAGTGAGACAAAAATAAGGAAGGAGAAAGATGTTCGGGTACACAGGGTACTCCCAAAAGACCGAACAGCTTCAACAATCGCTTCACACAAATAGATCACAGATCAACACATCGATGTTTGTCACGTGGTTAAAACCCTCGAGAGGGAAACAGTCCATGGCCCCAGTCAAATAGCTACTTGGAGCAATTTATTATGCAAAAGAAAGAAAGTTACATGAGCTTCTCATAATCGATGAGCTAGCCAAGGACCCTTTATGCTCTTTAAATAGAGATCATAGACCAATTGGGTGTTAGGCCACGGATCAATGGTAGGTATGATCTAAGAGAAGTTGAACCATAGGATCACTCTATGTCTAGAACATATCGTGACCGCCGGATTAGAATATTTACAAATGCATACTAATGCATACTAAAGAAACACACTTTTACCTAACGAATATATTGCACAAGTTGATCTTAACTAACTCTTAAGTGTATAAATATCCTAACATCCCCCCTTAAGAACAACTTGGGATAGGATTGAAGGATTTACAAAAGAGACACTATTAGGAGAAGGAAGGAGGCATTAGAGCCTATCCCCCCTTAAGGACACATTCCTGAACTCCTAACATAGATCGAAGTTTAGAAAACTTTGCTTCTATAAGAGATTTGGTGAAGATGTCTGCAACTTGATCATCTATAGGGAAATAGAGCACTTCAATAACACGATCATGAACAAGATTTCTGATGAAGTGCATGCGTAGCTCAATGTGTTTGCTACGCTGATGTAGAACTGGATCTTTGGCAAGCTTGATGGCACTTTGATTGTCGCACCAAAGTGGAGTAGGTTGTTGCTGCTCGAATCCAAACTCTGAAAAGATCTGTCAAAGCCATAAAGCTTCATGACTGGCATTAACTGTAGCTCGATATTCTAATTCTGCTGAAGAAAGAGCAAGAGCTTGTTGTTTCTTACAAGCCCAAGTGATAGGTCCAGATCCCACATTGAAAAACATAACCTGCAGTAGACTTTCGATCATCAGGGTCAGCGGCCCAATATGAATTAGTGAAACCAACCAA
The DNA here is from genome assembly GCA_001517045.1 of Pseudotsuga menziesii. Lineage (NCBI taxonomy): Eukaryota > Viridiplantae > Streptophyta > Pinopsida > Pinales > Pinaceae > Pseudotsuga > Pseudotsuga menziesii. Next base: position 306,906 of record LPNX011183452.1, read on the forward strand.
CAAAGGTTTCCCTATTGTACTATAATGAATCCTAAACTGAATTGTACCTCAAATATATCGAAGTATTCTTTTTGCTGCTTTCTAGTGACTTTCATGAGGAGTTTGCGTATAGCAGGAAACATGACCAACGACAAAGGAAAGGTCAGGACGGGAATGAGTCAAGTATAAAAGGATACCAACAAGCTGATGATACAAGGTGGCATCTACTTCAGGGGAAGTACAAGTGGCAGAAAGTTTGACTCCATACTGGAAGGGAGAAGGGGTTGGTTTACAATCTTCCATGTGGAAGCGACGAAGTAGGTCACAAGCATACTTAGACTTGGAAAGAAAGATTCCTTCTTTGGTTTGCAAGACTTGGAGACCAAGAAAATAATGCAAATGTCCTAAGTCTGACATTTCAAAATTTTGCTTAAGACTAGATTTCACATGGGTTATAAGTTTAGGGTTACTACTAGTAAAGATAAGATCATCAACATAAAGAACAAGTATGATGAGATGGTTTCCTACTTTCTTGGTATAGACATTGGGGTCAGAATGGAATTTAGAAAAACCAATGTCAAGGAGAAAACTATCCATTTTGGCATACCAAGCTCTAGGAGCTTGCTTAAGGCCATATAAGGATTTCTTAAGGAGACAGACAGGGCTAGAGTTATCTTGAACATATCCAGGAGGTTGTTCCATGTAAATTTCCTCCTGTAGATCACCATGTAAAAAGGTAGACTTGACATCCATTTGATGGACTTCCTAGTTATGTAAGGCTGCAATGGAAAGAACAAGGCAGATGGAATTCATTTTTGTGACAGGAGCAAAGGTTTCATTCTAGTTAATCCTTTCAACTTGGAAAAAACCTTTGGCAACTAACCTTGCCTTAAGTATTTCAACACTTCCATCGGATGCATACTTAGTTCTATAGACCCATTTGCATCTGACAAGTTTTCTTCCTTTTGGAAGAGGAACAAGATCCCAAGTATTGTTCGTCATTAAGGAACTATATTCTTCATCCATACCTGCATCCCAATCTGTATTTCTTGACGCTTCTACAAAATTTTCTGGATCATGATTCTCGAAAACTTGAGCCAAAAGAGAAGAGTCTCGCTGAAACTGAGAACATGTTCGACATTGATCTCTAGGATCACCAGGAAGATCACCAGCTGCTTCACATGTTGAATGGACCAATCGAGGAAGTATTGGTGCTGGTGCAATTGGAGGAACATGAGCAGATGGAGGTGGATTTTCATCCTCACTGTCATCATCAAAAACTAGAGTTGGAAACCTATCAAGGAAGCTGGAAGAAGAAGAAGGCACAATCGCTGAATTAGGCTCGCAGGCCAAAGATGGCACACCCACCAAGTTAGGCTCGCGGGCCAAGAGATTTTCATCAAATTTAACATCTCTTCTAATGATTATATCATGAGAACGTGGCTGAAGAAGTCTATAACCTTTTACATCTTCAGAATATCCAACAAATATGCACTTTTCACTTTTAGGCTGCAATGCTTTCCGTTTTTCATCTGGAATGTGAGCCCATACTTCATAACCAAACACACGGAAGTGACTTACATCTGGTTTAATTTTACTCCATGCTTCTTCCGGTGTTATACCTTGTAAAAATTTAGTGGGTGTGCAATTAACTATGTAATTTGCACAATTTATGGCCTTAGCCTAATATTGAAGACTTAGTCCCTTAGATTGGATCATACAATTAGCCATTTCTTTTAAAGTGCGATTTTTCCATCTAGCTACACCATTTTGTTGTGGTGTATATGGAACAGTGTGTTGTTGTTGGATTCCTTGTTTAGTGCAAAAAATAGTGAACTTGTTGTTAACATATTCTCCTCCATTGTCAGATCTTAACTTAATAATTTGATGACCAGATTGTTTTTCAACAAGGGTCTTGTAGGCCAAGAACATGTTAAATACTTCGCTCTTAAGTTTTAGGAAGTAAACCCAGGTGCATCCGGAGTAGTCATCAATGAAAGTTAAGAAATATTTGAAACCAGAAAAGGAAGCAGATGGAAGAGGGCCACACAAGTCACTATGCACAAGCTCCAAGGCAACTGAGGCGTGCCAAGAGGCACGCTTGTCAAAACTATCCCGATGATGTTTTTCGATTACACAACCGGAACAAACACCATCCTTGCAAGATACCAGCAGAAGACCAGTCACCATATTGTCTTTACATAGTTGTTGCAATGAGCGATAATTTAAGTGACCAAATCGCTCATGCCAAAGTTTACTCAAGTTATCACTATGAGCAACAAAAACTGAAGGAAAAGGTGATGACCCAAAGTTGTTAAATTTGTACAACCTGGTAATATCATCAACAGTTCCAGTAGTAAGGACATTTTGAGGATTTTTAAAATCCTTGATTACAACTTGGTGAGGTGTAAACGTCACAGTTTTACCTTCACCTGAATGAGTAATTTGATAGACTGATAACAAATTGCAGGAAATTTTTGTAACACATAGTACATCACTGAAATGACCATTTTCTACTGGAATTGTTCCAGATCCTACAACACTTAGAGATCTATCATCACCAACAAATATTTGTTTGGTGTTACATTCATGCATAGTAGAAAAGATGGTTTTATCCTTAGCCATATGATAAGATACTCTAGAATCAATGAGCCATTCAATTGAAGTAGAAGAACAAGATGCAGTATAAGAGTAACCAGAAGCATGAAGTGCATGTCCATGAGAGGTAGATTCTGAAAACGAATCTAGGCTGATGTGGTGCTTCTTCATTGTTGCTTCCAAGGCTGCCATCTTCTTAAAACACTTAGATTCATCATGATTATCTTTCGCACAAAAATTGCAATGACGCTCGGTCTTCTTTCCTTTTTGCTTGGATCCTTTATCATTTTTTGAAGAAGGAGCTGACTGAGAGGGTTTGGGACCCTTGTTGTTTGGCTTATGATTGCGAAAATTCTGTTTCTTGGGAGGCTTGGACTTTTATTTCTGTTGTGACAATAAGGCTTTCCCAGATGTATCTGCATTGTTAATTATTCCAAGATGAATGAGCTTATATTGCTCTCTGATTAAGGAATCACAAAAGGATTAAAGGCTAGGCTCTTGATAGCTAGCTGCAGTCAAGGATTCTTTCATGGAATAGAATGTAGATACAAAAATAGAATATGCAGGTCCAAGTTTTGAAAGAATATGATAAATACATTGTTTGTCTTCTTTCTTAATCTTGCATTCTGCACATAATAGTCTAAGAGTTTTATACTTAGATAAATAGTCTTGAATGCATGAAAAATAATTTGAATCCAAGGAAATCAATTCATTCTCAAGTTGATGACCCCGAATTTCATTGTATTTACCAAACACAGATTCCAACTTTTCCCAAGCTATATCAAGTTCATCAATTCTAGATATGTGGAATTGCAAATCAGTAGAGATTGACATCCCAATCAATCCAGAAGCTTCATCACATCTATTTGCCCATTTAATTTTCTTATCATCATCAATGGGTTCTATTTCTTTCTCTAAGATTATCTTGAAAATTCCCCTACTTCACAGAACATCCTCCATACGAGATTTCCATGAGAAATAGTTAGAACTTGTAAGTATAATATCACAAGGGGCGGCCATATTGTAAAATAATGGCTGAAAGAATAGAAACTAACTGCCTGGATGCAAATAGCTTGAAAAAATATGTGGTTTAAAAAAACGGCACTGAAAACTGATTATGGATGATGAAGTTATGCTTGATCAAAGAAAATGTTGAAGATGTCCCCAATAGTGACGTGGCAGATATTAACTAGACCAACTAAAAAAGAAGCCCTCTCTTCCCAAGATCAACCTTTGACAATCACTTTACAATAAAGTTGTTTTGAAGTGAATCACTTTTGTAGAATTAGTGATGTTCACTTTTACAATAATGTGACTTTTAAATAGTGCGGCAATAAATTAAAAGACTTTAGTGATTCACTTTTTATTTTATTTTATTTATGTGAGATGCACTTTTACAATAAAGTAACTTGAAAATAGAAATTGCATGCACTAAAAAGTAGCTTAATAATACTTAAACTCAAGACCTATTAAGGAATAAAGCAACTTTGGAGCAAGTGAGCTAAGTTTAAAAGGTACGTAAAAGAATGGAAAGAGGAAAGGGGCTTTTTTTTTAAATTCTTTTCTCTTGTTCTCTGTGCTTGCTTTCTTTTCCTGCAAATCACAAAAAAAAAATGAAAAAAAAAAAACCTTTTTTCACATAATGGGGTTAGATCTTGGTTAGCTTACTCGGAAAGTCTACGTTTTCAAATTTTCTCGCTGTTTCTGATTTGCCGTGATCCCACAAGGTGCACGGCAAATGTGGGATCACGGCAAAGAGCATACGTAGCCGAGAAGATAAGAAAAAAAACTTTCCCTCACTATTTCTAATTCACCGCGATTGCGCAAGGTGCACAACAAAGAGCATACGCAGTCAGGGAAGGCAACAGTCCGAGACTAAAACAAAAAAAATCTAATAATAAAACTGATAAAATATGAGAGATTTAAAAAAAACAAATCCGTCACTATAACATTATACCTTCAAATTTTCCGAAATGGGTGTTTCTGGGACAAACAGAAACAATTTTCGATGAAACAAAAACTATTTCCCAATGAAAACGGTGGTCCAAATGCAATGGAACAACTCCCACAGTCCACAAATGCACAGAAAATCCAGAACCAGAAACCATTTCAAAGTTTCAGCAACACTGGTTCCAGATCTTGATCAAAACCGAAAGCGGCTCTTCATAAATGCTTTGATACCATGTTTAGGTACACAGGGTACTCCCAAAAGACTGAACACCTTCAGCAACCACTTCACACAAATAGATGGCATATCAACACACCGATATTTGTCACGTGGTTAAAACCCTCAAGAGGGAAACAGTCCACGACCCCAGTCAAATAGCTACTTGGAGCAATTTATTATGCAAAAGAAAGAAAGTTACATGAGCTTCTCATAATCGATCAACGAGCCAATGACTCTCTATGCTTTTTAAATAGAGATCATAGACCAATCGGGTGTTAAGCCACAGATCAATGGTAGGTATGATCTAAGAGAAGTTGAACCGTCAGATCACTCTATGTCTAGAACATATCGTGACCATCGGATTATAATATTTACAAATGCATACTAATGCATACTAAAGAAACACACTTTTACCTAACGAATATATTACACAAGTTGATCTTAACTAACTCCTAAGTGTCTAAATATCCTAACAAAAGACATTTCCAACCAGTAAGAAAAAAGGCCTTAAGTGTTGTTTTGAAATCACCCCTAGCCTCCCAAGCTTCTAACTAAAGCTAGTATGTATTGCTCTTTTTGAAAGTATGTACCAAATTACACATAAAAGGAAAAAATAAGACTAATAGCAAGGAAAAAATAACACATCAAAGCCATGGAAACAACAAAGTAACCTAGCTAACTAATCCCTATATGGGGATAACTAACATAATGTCTACTACATTATTCGTCAACCAATGACTAGTTAATGTTTCAATCCTAATAATTAAATGAGAACAAGTAGATAAAAGCACTAAAACACTATAGATAAACCAAGAGAGCTTAGTTGCCTTTATTCCATAAGTCCTCCTTGATATAAATGCATTCCTCTTATTTATAAGAAATAATGAAGGTTAGGGTTATGTGCAATAAAAACACTTGTCACTTTTCCAAAAGTGACAAGTGAACCACCTTAAAAGCTTAAGCTTTTAATTTTTTTTGGTTAAAATTAAAATATTTAATTAACTTAATATAAAAGAAAAGGATCAAGACCAAAATCTTTAGAGAAGTGGAAAAATTGCCACCTCATTCACTTTGCTTAGGGATTTTATATCCCAAGTGGCATTATTGTTGGTTGGTACTTAGTTTTTGCTACAAACAAAGATGGAAAAATTGTGTCATGAGGCCATCGATGGTTGTTGGCCTTAATGGAAATGAGGGCCCATGGTTGGAGAATGTTTTTGTTTGTTTTAGAGAACATGGAACATCAAAATCGGCATCCAAAAAGATGAAAATATCTATATTTTAACACTTCTCATAATTGATTTTGAGGCCCCTTCTTATAGAGATGCCCCAACCAGTGATGAAGTTTAGCTTCGACTCAAAACCAATTTGACAAAAAAATACCTTGGGATTAAAAATTGAGTGGTTGGACCACCCAACTTAACAACTCTAAAATTAAAAATTTGTGCCCCTACAATAATCTATCGTCCATCATCTTTTGAATGTGTTTCATATGGTGTAAATCAGGTTCAAAATGGGTAATATTTGGCCTCAAAGAGCCTTGAGAAAGTGCTCATCTAGGGGATACTTTTGTGTATTTAAAATTTTAAACTAAGATTCAGAATTAGCAACCTTCTCTAACTCTATGGGGCTATAAATGAAATGGGTATCGTTCAGCTTTGAAAATTTGACCCTAAAAGCCTTCGGTTAGGCCTTCCCAAACACTTATTTCAAGAATAGAAGAGAGTCACTACCACTCTTGAAAACCACTTTGAAAATTTGACCCTAAAAGCCTTTGGTTAAGCCTTCCCAAACACCTATTACACTTATTTCAATAATAGAAGAGAGTCACTACCACTCTTGAAAACCACATTGAAATTCTAGGCTAAAATGTTGAGTGATATGGTTGTATATAGATTCTTCTTTCTTTTTGGATTATTGAAACTATTTTTGAATAAAAATCTACCTTATAAAAAAGTTATAACAATATTATTTAAAGACTATATAATTTAAAATGTTAATATATATCTATTAATTTTGTTTAGAATAATATATAAAACATAAGTAATATGATACAAAAGTAAAATTTATACACAATGTAAATTAAATTAAAGTTAGCCCGATGGGATAGCTGGAGTGGTTGAGTAAATGTAAGTTGCGAGCAAAATGTATTGAGGTTAAATCCCCAGGTGGCTATACATTGATATATAAAGACCTTACTTGATGTCCCCATCGAGTTAACTTCATAATTTCCATATACATAGTAGCCTTTAAAAAGTTTGTAAACCACCCTACTTAAAATAAAAAATAATAATTAAAGTTATATAAAATATAAATAAATAACATAAAATACTACCTAATAAAACTTCTAAAACTTAATCATGCCCACCCTATCAAACTATACCATATATACCCACGATTCAAACCATATAATATAATCTTTTTAACAAAGTTTTAAAAGGCAGTGGCGGATGGGCGATGCATGGGAAGCTTACCGTAGAAAGGAGAGGGAGCCAATGGGGTTTGGAAAACTCGAGAAAGGCACAGCATGGGATCTGGCTTTGATTTGCGTGACGTTAAGGTTGACGTTGAGGGTTCAAACTTTTTAAAATATCAAGAATATAAATATAATAATTTTTATTATTATTTTTATGAAAATAAAAATTCAATATTTTCACTATGTTAAACTTTATCATTTTTCATCCGTTTAAGTTAAAATTTAATATTTAAGAAAGCAATATAAGCCCGCCATTTTCCACCATTTATATACAGAAACTAGATTTCTTACATTATTAAAACCATACTCTACAAAATTCTTTCAAATGAGGGCATAAATAAAAACCTATACTCAACAAAATTCACGTAAAACTAGTCATACAATATCAAAATGGGGCAAACAAGATATCGTTGCAAAGGTCTCGGAGTTAGATGCATAATTTAAATCCTCTAAATTTCTAATTTAGAGAATTATCACAATAATTTTTAATTACTAAATCTCTGAAACCAAACTACTATTGGAAAAGAGTCTTGAAAATATAAAGGCTCATTCTTAGGGGATCAAACCTAGTATATGATATACCATCAAAAAGGTGTCAAAATTACTCCATAGCACCATATTCAAAGCAAAATTGGATTCGGAAGTCACTATGGTGAAATCTAGTCATTTGAGATCAAGTGTGTAATTATTGGAGGAATTTTTAAGTTTAAAATAGGTCTCAAAACAAAAAAATCAACTATCAAAATCAACTTTAAAATAACCAATCACATTCTATATCTTGTATTTTGATTAAAATGATATTCCTTGACTTAAAAATACTTGTAAAAAATTCTAAATGGTGAACCAAAACTCAAAATGAAAAAATAGTTATAAATTATTTTTTAATATAATATTTATATACTTAGTACTTCTAAAATAAAGTACTTAGTACTTCTAAAATAAAGTACTTTGAAATACTTTCCTATATAATAAGTGTTTGAATATAAAATATATTATTAATATGAAAAGTAAAATTTAAATTCAAAATTTTAAATCATGATATAATAAATACGTGGTGGTAAGTTTTTTTTTTTCAGAAGAAAAAAGCCAGCCTTTGGTATTCGATTGAATCAAAAGACATCGTAAACATACATCATACGTGGTGGGTAAGTTTATATATATATATATATATATATATATATAGAAAAGGAAAACATCGTATAACTTCTTAACTAATAAACTTCCTATTTATGTTTAAACTTCCTTCATATATGTCTTAACTATATTATATTATAATAATAATGAAATAATCCATATTTTAAGGTCACAATTAAGACAACTACCAATTTGGTGTATGAGATCCTCTTTTTTGTGGGACAAAGGACTTCTCTACATAATGATGTAACTGCTAAAGTTTATAGAGGTGTATATACCCTACCATCCTTTGAATTTGAACCTATAAACTCCTAAGTGGAAATACATCTTCTTGAATTTGAACCTATGAACTCCTAAGAGGAAATACATCTTGTTAACCATTAGGCCCACTCAAGATGTACACACTTGTTATAACACCATATGATAATATTGTTATTTAACGAATAAACTTGTTCGGATATAACTTGTTATAACGTGGTAGGATAAACTTGTTATAAAGAATAAAATTGTTATAATGTGGTATGCTATAAGCTTAAAACTTTAAATAATATATTTATAGTACGTAAATCTTTATATAAGATTAAATTTTAAACAAGTGTTTATTTAACTTCATATTAAATTAAACTAAACTAATACATGCCACACAATTTATTTAATATTTATTTTTTAAATTTAACTTATAACTATATCTATAAGTTTCAAATTTATTTAATAAATATAAGTTAGATTGAGTTTGTTTATATATAAACTCAATCTAGCTTTTAGTTATTAAATAAATTTGAAACACACACACACACACACACACACACACACACACACACACACATATATATATATATATATATAAGTTTAACTTAAGNAAGGTTAAATTATTTTACTTTGTTTTATTATTATTATTATTATATTTTAATATATTTATGTATTAAAAGTACTCCTATTTCTTCGAGTATTAAAGATTATCTTTTATTTATTTTATTTATTGACATATTTTTAATTTTATTTAACTATAATTGTACTGCAAGAGGTGAGTTGTAAATATACCTCCTCCACAAAATGATTAACTCATAATATTTTATTATATCCCTTAGGATACCCATTTTGGACCTCAAAATTCCCTTCATGTAGCATCATTCATAAACTAGACATACAAATTTGGACGTTGGCAAACAATGACTTGTTGGAAAGAGTAGCTAGAGGTCTACATGGAAAAACCATTAAACTTTATTAAACATAACAAAAATTGCTTTTTTTTATGTGAAGCCTAGATCACTTCCAATTAAGTGAAACAATCTATTCATATAGGACTTGCCCGGTGACCAAAGAAAGAAGGTAATGATGAAATTCTTACAAACTAGGAACACTTATCATGAAATCTAAATTGATCATTATTAACATAAGAAATGTTGATATGGGAGGGTTTCAAAACCTTGAAATAACACTAGGAATGCATCCCCTAATTAATTCTTGCAAACTAGGACTAATTGAACTTTAACAAGACATTGTTGGCTATTGAAGCCTAGATCGCTTCCAATTAAGTGTCTTGTGCGTGATAGTAGGCTAGAAAAAAGTTTAAATTTGAAATTCACATGTATCTCTACTACTCTCAACTAGAAGACCATGTGTCCATGTTATCCATCATTCCAACAGGTTTCAGATTCACTAGGAAATATTTATATTAATTCCTTTAATTTTGGCCTACCGACTTTAACATGATAACAATCATGTTAAAAATCATTTATAGTAATACCAAGAAACAAATTTCTTTTTGGAAAATCACCTACTCAAAGAGTTCTTAGGAGAACACTTTTTTAATTAGTAGAAATGAAACAAGAAACTAATTTATAAAATCAAACAAACCAAATCTCAAGGAGACACATGTAGCCTATGGTGCTAAAATGAAATATTCAAAATTGAGAGGCATATGCTCCAAACTTAAATGAAACAAGCCAAAATATCAAAATTGAAACAAATCCCAAGGTTAGAAGGAAGAAATTTAATCTAGTAAAGAAAACAACCTCATAAGTGAAAGCACACTCCACTATGGTCCATGTCACATGCCCTAATTTGCAAAACATTTTATGTTTTAAGAAACATTATGTTATATTTTATTATAAAGTTTGAAATTAATGACCAAGTGGGATCAAGGATAATTGAATATAATTGCTGAATATTTTATTAATAAATAAATGAAAGATGAAACAACAGCTTAAGGAAGCTGTTAAATGAGTGTTTTACTGGTCACTTTGTTGAGAAGGCTGGGTTGAGAGCATATTGACACTTGGAAAAATCCTCAAACTACTTCTAGCTATTGTAGGAGGCAACTTCCCTATTTTTGTGGTCATGTTCTCTAAGAAAGTGGAACAAGAGCAGGTGGCTCATTAAGTGAAAACTGACCCAAAATACCTAGGCATGTTAATAAAACTTCCCATTGAAGACAGCTAAGGCTACTCATTCTTGACTTGTCAACATTATGAGTGAATGAAGTGCATGAGCAAATTCGATGGAGGGGACTAGATGAAGTATGTTTCGAGTGGAAAGTGCTGAAAACCTGAACTAGTGCAGCTATTCTAAGCTGATTTCATACTACTGCATGCAGAACTGCCGAACACTCGGTAGAGTTCCAGAGGATTACTAAAACTACATCTCTCACCCAGTACTTCTACCAGGTGGACCAGGAGACAAGCTCGGGTGTCCTGAGATTTATAGTCTAGCTTTTCTCGAATCTCCAGGAGTTGGTTGGGAGGAACAGGTTCCTTAAGCTGTTGTCACCTCATCTACATTTCCAGGTTCTACTTGATTTATCTAGCTTTGTAATTCTTTATTGTTATCTGGAAGGTTTGAGTTTAAGCAATGATATGTTATATTTTTGTTCTGTTGCTGCTAAGGTTAGTTAAAAGAAATACTTTTACTGTGAAAAAATAGTTAAATGTTGGATTAGATAGTTTAGGGTAAATGATTAGAAGAATTTCCAGTTTTTACTAATAGATAAAAAAAATACCTAACTGTATTTTTCCATACCTTTTTAAAGGTAGTACTCTAGTACAGTAGGTTAGATTAATTTCAGATAAAGAATCGAACAAAGTATGCATGAATGTGTTTTATTACCTTGTACAGGTTTCGTAAAAGTTATGCATATGTATGTTATTCATTTTTATTGTAGATGCTTTTATTTAGACAGAGTACTTTGAATAACATAAACAGATCTATTTTAGGAAAGATCTAAAAGTATATGTTTACTTAGTCTATGTAATTGCTTACACAGTAGATAGACTATTTACTATAAGTCTATTAATATGATAATTAATAGTCATTATAAAAACATAAATTAAATAACCAAGATTAACTTGAAGAAATAGTAAATAAGGCTAGGAATTTACTGTAATAATTTCATCTAAGTAAAAATAAAGTAGGATAACATTAAAATCAATTACTAACTATGTATTTTAAAACTAAGAGAAATTAGGGTTTATAAATGAAACCTATTTGAAGGAATTGTAAAATCCAAATAATATTATCACCTCTTCTAATAACAGAGGGGTTATTCATTTCACTCATAAGCAAATTAAAGTTTACATACTTTATTTATATAACCATAAGCATCGAATAGATGACTATATAAATTTAACTACAATAAATAAACTATTTGGGTAAATATAAACTAAAAAAGAATTAAAAACCTGCAGGAAAATAGTAAAGATTCAGGAGGTATTTTTCACTCCGTGTTCTTTATCTATTTACTAACAGTAATAAACAATTTATGTTCTAAAACCCACTGTCTGAACATTTAATTATATTTTTAAACATAATTAAAATAAAACATCAATTTACAGTAACAATAACCTTTGATAGGATAAATTTAGAAGAATAAGCCATAACAGCTAAACATTACAGCCTGCATTCATCTTTTAAAAACCACAGTAAATATATATATTTTATAAAAAATACAAATTACAATATAGTAAGCTTCGAGCTTACTAAAAATATAAAAGGCATCTAAATCCTAACTGTCACAGTCTCCTTAGAGGTTACGACCTAATGGCCTTTTACAAACTAAGTTATGGCTTAAAATCCTATTTAAAAAATAATAAAAAAACATTACAGTAATCAAAACTATGAATAAAGGCCATATTTCTTTCTCAACTCTCAGCCATGAAAGCCCCAAGTATCTACACGAAACAACCACCCAGGATTTTAAAATATTCCTTTTTATACATCATAGTATCGGCATCATGACCTTTCAAAAAAAAATAGAGCATCTTGTATCCACAACCGAACAGTAACTCAAGGACCACACGGGAAACATAAACTAAAAATAAACACCATACAACAATGTAGGAGGAACCTCAGCGAAACTGAGGCTTACTAGAAGGAACGCTAACGTGGATCCCCCTTCTTGTGGTATCTTTCAACTCAAGATTTTTCATATTGAAGCTTGCAAAACTAAAGAATCACAAATTGTTAAAGCCCTATCAATAATGAAAATATTAAACTGAAACAGTGCAAGAATGGGAAAAAACTTAAAGAATTCATACCTGGATATATATTTCGTTGCCTTTGCTACGAAGAATATGGTCTAATCAAACCCTAGCCACCATTAAGAGAACAACGAGCTTCAAGGAGGCACTGTCAGAAGAGAACAAAACATACAGTGCTCTAGTTTGAAATCCAAAGTCAAGACGAGGTGAAGGCAAGCCATACAGAAAGCGAGCAGTAAGACAGAGAACCCGATAATCTCTATTGACACTCTTGTCAACAACTCAACCGTCGTGCTCATTTCTACTGCACCAGAGCTTGGCGGATACAACTTGCAGAGGCAAGGTAACAACGTAGGGTAGCTTACAACGTTAAGGTAATGGTGAAAGAAAGCTTCCACACAAAAGAAAACGGTGGCCACATAAAAACCCAACTTGCAGAGGAACTTGGAATGGTTTATAGGAGGTCTATTCTCAAATGGTTGAAGGATCGACAACAAGCCTTGTGGCCATGAGTTTGCACCTCACCCATTTCACAGCAGAGACAAAAGAGTAGGGAAAGTGCAATTTTAGGGTTTTAGGACACTTTTATATTGCCCCAAGGTCAACAAAAAACCTAACCATTGAATAGATACCACATGGCATTCAAAATATTTACGAAATGTGGGTTTTTATGTTATAGTCGAAATCTCCTTGGAGAAACCTACACTCATGAGCATTTTTACAAAGAAAACTATGGTTATAAACCATTGTTTTAACTCACATTATCGCGACTTGATATTTATACATTTATAACTTTAAACAATCATATAGAAAGGTATTAGTTACATACACTAGGGTTTGTATCATGTATTACAATCTTAGAAATGGGTAAAAACGTTCACAAAGAATCCTTCAATGTTAATTGCACAACAAACATTAATACAAGAGAAACCATATCATAGTATAAGACCTTATAAAAGGTCTTAATAATTAATGTTTGTCTGCTTGAAAACCTAAGTTAAGGTTGAGCTTGATTTTGTTAGTCTAGGTTTAAATTAAGTATCATGATAAAATACTAGTAAATTGTTTATCAATAATATCGAGAGATGAGGATTATTTACAAAGGTTAAAAAGGATAGATTTTTATAGAAAATAATTATTTCTTCCTTACATAAAAAGCAGTAAAACTATAGTTTAAAGAAATACAATTTGTATTAGTGGATCTCTATTTGGTAAATTCTAGGTTAGTTAATAAACTGTCTATGCACTAGGTTTTATTCCCAGGTGTGAATAATAGTCAATGTACTTTATGACTACACCTAGATCATAGGATTCCTAAGTTTATTTAACTTATTATTTGTGGAAACAAATACCCTAGAGATTTACTCAGCATCAAGTATATAAACAAAGGAAACTGCCATACGAGATTCCTTTCACTAGAGTTACATACAAGCATTAAACTGAAAACAGAATGATGAAAGTTAAATGAACAAGTTTTAGTTATAGCGAACGGGAAGAGTAACTGAGCTAAGTTCAGTTTACTAAAAATACTTATATTACTAGTAACTATGTAGAACATAAATAATCAGATCAACGATACCTCTTTTACTGCTCAAAGCTGTAAAATAAATAAATTTACTAGCATTCCGTTTTATGCTAGTTGAGATAAGAATCTCGATCTGAAAACTGGTAACAAACTTCTTACTTGTGAAGGACCTGTAAAAGAAGCACCACTTCACTGCATTAGCTTTAAGCTAAGTAAGCCTCAATCTCAACTGAAGTTCTTTGCTACTTGTCATAAGATAGTAAAATAAACTCAGTACTAGAAATTAAACAGATGTTTCAATTCCTATTATTCCAAATCATAACTTGCTAAATCAAATCCTTAACATTGAATTATGAAAAAAATTGATAAGTATGTAGAACTAGAGATTACCAAAGATACAGTTCTAGATTAATACTGTTTAAAGTAAGCGTTAGCAGTTAATTGTTCCTAGGCAGTGACGATTACAAACATTTTATGTTACATGAAAATTTTTAAATTTTTACGAATTTTTTGAGTATTACATGTGGTATCAGAGCACAAGTTTGGACACTAGGCCTAAATGTGGCCCAACCTGCATAGATAAACAATAAATTAAATTCATGCATACTGATTATTATTTTTCTTTTTGAAATGCTATTTTCAGTAAATTTTTATGAGCTAAACTGCAAGTATGGAAAGACTCGAGGAGTATGCAGATGAGGAGTCCTCGTTTACTGAACGAAGTAATTCTAAAAGAGAACCCATACAAGAAGAAATAACTAATAACTCTTCTGAATTATTACAAATTGTTAAGGAATTAAGAACTGAGATGGAAACAGTCAAAAAGGAAAATGAAATACTTTCGAGAGCTTGGGAGGAGTTGAATCAGATCTTAATGGAAAATTTTCAGAATGAAGAAAAAGATAAACGAACAGAATCTGAAGATATGTCCTACCAACACAAAAACAAAAAGTCTAAACAGTCTAAAATCGAAAGTAGCTCATGCTCTAAGATTTATAGCGATCCACCGTAGGAAGAATTATCAGTATACTATTGATAGTAGCAAAGATAATCATCATTCAAGAAAAAGAAAATTTATGCCTTATGAAGAAATTTCAGGAGAATTTAAGAAAATAAAACCACCAATTTTTAATGGTGAAATTGAGAAAGGAGAAGAGTATGAATCATGGCTGTCTGGGATGAAGAAATATTTTCAAATTTACAATTACTCTAATCAGCTAAAAGCAAGAACGACCATTTATAACCTAACTAGGAAGGAAGATATTTGGTGGCAGGACCTAAAATGGGTAAAAGGTATTAGGGAAAAGAACATTAACTGGAGTGCCTATAAGAAATATTTTAAAAAGAAGTTCTTGTCAGAACAATACTAAGGAGAGCGAGCTAAGAAATTTTATGAGCTAAAACTAGGAACAATGAACATGAAAGAATTAAACAGTAAATTCTTAAGTCTGCTTTGATATGTGCCTTACATTGTGGATGAGAAGCCTAAGGTACAGTGGTTTATAAGCTGTTTACCTTTTCATATAAAAGATAGAATTGAATATGACAATCCAAAAACCTTAGAAGAGGCTATGTAAAAGGAAATTTTTTGCTATGAGCAGAATCACAAAAAGGAAAGTATGTCAAACCTGGAAGGCTAAAAGATCTAATAATTTTGAACATAAGAAGAAAGGTTTTGTACCTAACTGCAGTTTTAGGAATAATAACACAAGAAATTTTCCTAATAAAAATTTCCAAGGAAATAAAGGTAATTCACATTTGAATCCAAATGGCCCTAGAAATAAAGAACTTTTTCATAACCATAATAATTAAACCAAGAATAATGAACGAAAAGAACCAGTAAAATGTTGGGAATGAAATGTTCCTCATTATGCATCAGTTTTCCCCAACCGGAAGAAGATTGTCAGCAACATACATACAGTGTAGGAGGAGATGATTGTAGGTGATCTAGCAAGGACAATTCCCAAGATCAACACAGCACTAGAAAATAGGCAGGAAGATTATCAAACCTCCATGGTGGAAGTGGAAGGTAAGCTGAATCAAACACCTATATCTATTTTAATTGACCCAGGAGCTAGTTTAATTTATATTTATCTTGATTTAGTATAAAAATGCAAGTTATTAGTAAAAAAGTTTGCAAATCCATGGTTAGTTCAGCTAGCTACTTGCGCAAAAAGAAAAGTGATTAGTTTTGTGAAGGATTGTACTATAAACATGGATCAGTTTGAAGCCTCTATGAAGTTTAATGTACTACCTTTAGGTTCTTATGATATGTTAATTGGTATGGACTGGTTAGAACAACATAGGGTAGTTCTAAACTGTTTCAATAAAACTTTTACTTGCGTAAATAATGATGGAGAAACAGTAAATGTAAGAGGAATCCCTAGGAAAACAACTATCAGACAGATCTCTGCTTTGCAATTAAAGAGAGCTGTTCGGAAGGTTTTTAAAGCCTTTTCTATAACTGTAAATACTAATAATGAAGATAAACTAAAACTGGAAAATATTCCAATCCCGATGGGATATTTAGATGTATTTCTGGAAGAAATTCTAGGACTGCCTTCGAAGAGGGACTTAGACTTCACTACTGAGTTGGTACCTGGTGCAGTGCCCAGCTCAAAATCCCCTTATCGGATGAATATATTGCAATTAAATGAATTAAAATAACAATTAAAAGTAATTATTGATAAGAATTGTATAAGACCCAGTGTGTCTCCTTGGGGAGCACCTGTTATTTTCGTTAAAAAGAAGGACGATACTCTACATTTATGTATAGATAAACTTAATAAAATGACCATTAAAAACAGATATCCGTTGCCCTGCATAGATGATCTGTTTGATCAGCTACGTGGAGCGACTGTATTTTCGAAGATTGATTTACGATCTGGTTATCACCAGGTTCGAATCAAAGATGAAGACATCTTTAAAACAACTTTTAGGACTAGATATGGTCACTATGAGTTTGTTGTTATGCCTTTCGGGCTTATTAATGCCCCGACTGTCTTCATGTGTCTAATGAATAATGTAATGCATAATTACTTTGATAGATTCGTAGTCGTATTCATTGACGACATTCTAATTTATTCTAATTCTAAAGAAGAACATGAGGAGCACTTAAAAATTGTTTTACAAGAATTACAAGAACATTAGCTTCATGAAAAATTTAGTAAATTTGATTTCTTTAAGGATGAAATATAGTACTTGGGTCATGTAGTGACTAAAGAAGGGATCTCTATTGATCCAGAAAAGATAAGAGAAATCAAAGAATCGCCAGTCCCAAAAGACATAACTGACGTACGGTCATTCATGGGGATTACTGGCTATTATCAAAGATTCATCGAAGGGTTTTCAAGAATTGCAAATCCCATAACTTCTTTACATAATAAAGGGAAGAAATTTAAGTGGAGTCAAAAGTGTGAAGATAGTTTTAAAAAGTTAAAAACATTATTAACTATTGCACCAATCTTAAGAATTGATGATCCAAATAAAGACTTTATAGTATGTACTGACGCATGCAACGACAGTTTAGGTGGATTTTTAACTCAGGAAGGACATGTCATTGCATATGAGTCTAGGAAGCTTAAGATTCATGAGAAAAAATTTGCGACCTATGACTTAGAGTTGGATGTTGTCATACATGCCTTGAAGATGTGGTGCCATCACTTAATCAGAAGAAAATTTATATTAATGACAGATAATAAAGGGTTAAAATATTTATTGGATCAACCTAACTTAAACTCAAGGCAAGATAGGTGGCTAGCTTTCCTTAGCGAATACGATTTTGAAATTCAAACATATTAAGGGAAAAGAAAATAAGGTTGTTGATGCTGTAAGAAGAAATGCAAAACTAAATTTTGTAGCAGAAATCAACACTCATGAAACAGATTTAAAAGAACATCTAGAGGAAGGAGTAAGGTTGGATGAAAATTATCAGAAATTACAAGCAAAAGTAACAGAAAAGTTAATCGAAATTTTAAGTACAGGGTATAGTCTAAACGAAAAAGGATTATTACTTTATAAAGATAGACTGTATATACCTAATGTAACTAAGATTAAGTTACTGTTGGAGGAGCTAGTCGCTGAGCCGACTAGTCGAGTAGCCAACTAATTAGAGATTAGGTCGGCCGCATAAGGTCGTGTCGGTTGACCGAACCGACAGGTAGTTATATGTAACTGTTTGTAAATCATATATATTAGAATGTTGAGCCAGATGAGAACTCGATTTAGTTTTGTGTATGTATGGACCCTCATGTTATAATATAATCTGTTATTCCCTCATCTATGTTCTTGTCTCTTGTGTCTGTTATGTCTATATGATTCAATGTGTATTATTGATAACCCTCTGTGATCTGTGAGATTACAACATTGGTTCCGTTGCCAGTAGTACATATATGAACGTAATGAATATAAGAAGATGATATCAGAACATGATATTAAGAACTGGTGGGAGCGTAAGATAGCAAATTATTTGTAGAACTACGCAAGGAGAAACAGATTAACCATTGCTCAGGTGAAGGAGAAATTCTTCACTGAAACACATGAGAAGTTTATAGAATCGATACCCCAGCTTTCGAAAAAACTTCTGGATGAAAAAGTCGAAAGCAACTAAGGACCAAGAGCTGCTAGAGAAACTAATTTGAGGGGGACGAACAAACCTGTCGGAGTGGTTTGAAAAGATCACAGATGAATTTTGCGAGGAGCAAGCCATAGAAGAAAGAACTTTGGTTGAAACCGTTTAGAAAAGATTCTATACAGACCTTACCGAGCATTTTCTGTGCTCCTTACCAACCCTGCTATTCAAATTCCTGATAGAAAAGGGAGTGGGTCATATTGTAGAACCTCATCTGTCACTACACGAACCACCACCAAATTCTAACTGGGCAGAGAAACATAAAAAGTGGCAAAAATTCATTGTCGAAAGGGAGTGGGAGTATTTCCTAAGAAAGTAAACAAAACTATCTGAGCTTTCTAAAGCGTCGGGTAGGCTATGGGGGGGTATCTGGTCATATGTCGGGGTAAAGTGAAGAGGATTCTAGTCAATTGAAGAAGATACCATCACTAGCAATGAAAAGTCAACCTAAAAGAAAATTGAACGAATAGTGACACACAAAGGTACGATGGATTTACATAAAGTAGAAAGAGAGAAGAGGCTGAAAAGAAGGGAAGAAATAAGAGAACAGGCAATAGCACTTCCAAGAGGGATGATTACTAGGGTGGCAGACTAGGAAATAAATATTCTAGAGTTGGGTCATGACCAACAGGAAGAAGGCATGGATGAAGAAGAATCACCCATGGAAGAGGACTTGTGGATAGAGCAACATGAAGCTCTCCAAATAGAAATTCCCCAGGAGATAATACCTTTGTTTGTAGAAATTCAGGCCAGCAGTAGATTAATTTCACTCACAACAATTAACAATTGATCATGCAAAATTGCTCACAAGAGAGACTGAATATGGAGCTGTAACACAAAATTATATTAACTGAGTGTACAATAGCCAACCCTGTAATAACATAGGCTGCTGATTAAATAGAATATATCAAGAAATCGAATGCATGAGGAAGCATCCAAATCTAGCATAAAGCAGGCTTACCAAAAATAAGCAAATCCCCCATAGGTGTAAAAAGATGATCCCAAATCTGTCATGGAGCTCATGAATTGGCAAGGACGCATGGGAAAGATAAAGAGTGGTGAAATGGCAGCTCATACATGCTTTTGCATGGAGAAAAGAGTGGAGGATGAAGAGGACAAAAAACTAGTTCACCTCACCTAGTCTAGCTTTCCTATGTGCCTTAAAACACTGAAAAGCAGGCAATAAAGCAAAAAAAGTAGATAGGCACCTAGGAGGCCAGGAATAAAGCAGATTTGATTCCTAAGGATTTCCCAAGCGCTACATGAGTCAAATATGGCCAGTTTGACCTCTATGGATAGGCAAATAGCAACTTGCACAAGGTGGGACACATGAACTAGGCAAATAAGACAAAAATAAATGAATTAATGTCTAAGTGGGTAAACTATGGGTTGATTATTCTAACACCCCCCTTTAAGCTTGACTTTATGAGTAATATATCAAAAATATAGGGCATAGCAACAAGTCTTAGTCACCCTTTTACATACTGCAAGTCCATTTAAACAAGGAAAGAGGCAAAACCAACTTGGGAAAATCCTCCCTTAAACATGGACTGTAAAAAAAAATTGTAGAATCTTGTCTCCACTCATGATTTCACAGCATGATCAGTAATCCCCAGCAGTGATTTGAGATTGCTGAAGGTCTTCTCACAAAATGGTTTGGTGAAGATATCAGCTACTTGTTCTGAAGATGAACAGAAGAGTAGGTGAATGGTGCCATCATGCACAAGCTCTCTGATGTAGTGCATGTGAATCTCAATGTGTCTGGTTCTCTGCTTCTGAACTGGATCTTTGCAGATTTGAATGGTACTCTGGTTATCACAGTAGATGGTAGTGGAGTACTCAGGTTTGAAGCCACACTCTCCAAGTAATCCCTGCAACCATAAACATTGAGTTGCTGCATTAACAACTCCTCTGTACTCAGCTTCTGTAGATGAGAGTGCAATGGCACTCTGTTTCTTGCTTGACCAGCTGATTGGCCCTTCTGCAAGCATGAACACATATCCTGAAGTGGACTTTCTGTCTATGCTATCACCTTCCCAATCACTGTCACTAAATCCAATCAAATCAAGATCAGATTTTGCTTTATAGAAGATCCCATATGTCCTTGTTCCCTGAACAAAGTGAAGGATCCTTTTGGCTGCTTTCCAATGGATCTCATGAGGCTGATCCATGTATCTAGAAGCCACACTTACTGCATAAAAAATATCAGGTCGAGTATGTGTCAGATACAATAAACATCCAATCAATTGCCTATACAGTGTATTGTTTACCATCGGTGGACAATCATCTTCTTCCAGCTTCACTCCTGAAAGGAAAGGAGTTTTGCTTGCTTTGCAATATTGCATTCTGAATTTGATCAGCAAATCCAAGGCATAATTTGACTAGTGCACCTTGATTCCAGCTTTGGTTTGAGCAATCTCAAGCCCCAGAAATTGACTTAAGAGCCCCAAATCTGTCATGGAGAAGCCTTGGTTTATAGCACTCTTCAAGGAAGCAATCTCATCATGTGAGCTTCCTGTAATGAGGAGGTCATCAACATATAACACAATGATCATTAATGAACCATTAACTAACTTCAAATAGACATTTGGATCTGATTTGCACCGAACAAAATTCAGTGATAGCAAGAAGCTATCGATCTTGGCATACCAAGCCCTGGGGGCTTGCTTTAGCCCATACAATGACTTTCTCAACCTGCACACAAGAGAAGGGTTAGTAGAAAAACCTTGAGGCTGCTGCATATATATCTCCTCAGTGAGATCTCCATCCAGGAAGGCACACTTTACATCCATATGATGTACCTACCATTTCCTTGAGGCTGCAATGGCTAGAGCTAGCCTGATGGAATCCATCTTTGCCACTAGGGCAAAGGTCTCATTGTAATCGATGCCATGAACCTGTGAGTAGCCTTTAGCTACCAATATATCCTTGTACTTCAGTGGTGAACCATCAGCAGCAAATTTGGTCTTACAGAGCCACTTACACTGGAATAACTTTTTTCTTGGAGGAAGATCCACTAGCTCCCATGTGTTTCTCTTCTGTAGTGAGTTGAACTCCTCCTTCATGGCAGATTTCCATCTTGGATCTCTTGCTGCTTCTTCATATGTTTTAGGATCAGACTCCACCATCAAATAGCATTTTTCAGCAAACATAGGTTCCTTCATGCACAGACCACTCTCAAATTGTGATCTAGTCCTCCTTGGGCCATTGGGATCCCCAGCTAGCTCTCCTGCTGCATGTAGTGTATTGGCTGCCCATTTTGGCCTTGTGGGGCTGTTTGGGTCTGCAATAAACTCATCTCCATCAGAAAAATCAGAATCAGCATGTTCAACAAACTCTTTACTTCTTGAGGTTCAGGTGGTGAAGAGGCTTCACCAACTTCCACTGCTGCAAGGGGTTCTTCTTCAAACTGAACACACCTTTCAATGAAGGATTTGTTTGTGCTCAAATTTATCAAGTTGTACCCTTTTGAATCTTCAGAGTATCCAACAAAAAGACACTCTTGGATTTGGGGCTGCAAAGCCTTCCTCTTCTCTGTTGGAATCCTAGCCCAAGCCTTTGAGCCAAAAATCCTGAAATGGGTCACATCTGGCTTGTGCCCACTCCATGCTTCGAAGGGAGTCATACCATCAAGATTTTTGTGAGGCACCCTATTCTGGATATAGGCTGCACAGTTGATAGCTTCGGCCCAATAATTTGGTGGCAAATTTTTGGCCTCCATCATGCATGTTGCCATCTCCTTAAGTGATCTGTTCTTCCTCTCAGCAACACCATTTTGCTGTGGTGTGTAGGGGATAGAATGCTGCATCTGAATACCTACATCTACACAATAGTTAATAAACTTAGACTTGACATACTCACCACCATTGTCAGATCTGAGGACCTTGAGTTTCCTCCCAGACTGGTTCTCAACCAAAGCCTTAAAGACTTTGAATAGGCCAAAAACTTCAGACTTGTGTTTCAGGAAGTAAACCCAGCAATACCTGGAAAAGTCATCAATAAAGGTCATATTTGGCCTGACTCATGGACATATGAGGGAATGGGCCAACAACATCACTGTGAATCAGCTCGAGGGGTGCAGAGGTTCTCTCATGACTAGCTCTCTCAAATTTGTGCTCTGGGTTTTTTCCTAGGATACAACCTTGGCAGACTCCTTTGGAAAATTTTATCTTGGGCAACCCTATGACCATTTCTTTCTCACTAAGATCAGACAAATACTTGTAATTTAGATGGCCAAATCTTTCATGCCATAGCTTGCTAGCTTCATTAGCATGAATCAGAAGAGCAGAGGGGTTTGAGTAAGGTAGGAAGTGTGAGAACATGTATACCTTTTGAGCATGATTTGCAACTCCTTTTGCAATGACTCTACCACTTGAGATTTCTGTGATCTCAACTTCATCAGGGGAGAATATGACTTTCTTAGGAGACCCAGTGTGAGTCATCTGATACACTGATAGAAGGTTGGAGGCGAGGCCAGGCACATACATCACATTGTTGAACTGACCATGATCAAGATCAATCCTCCCTTTGCCAAAACTTTCAGTGAGAGAGTCATCTCCCAGTACAATAGATGGTCCTTTCGACTTGTCTAGTGAGGAGAAGGCCTCCTTAGTCGAAACCATGTGTCTTGAAGCTCCAGAATCAATGATAAAACTGGGTGAGCTTGATGTGCCAGCAACCAATGCATGAACTCTCTCTCTGTCATTTGAACTTGATCCTCCTTCTCTCTTCTTTGAGCTTTCTGGAAGAGAGATGCCATTCTTCTCCAGGAGTTGGGTCAGCATATCAATCTGCTTTTTCATACAAGAGCTTTCAGTATGATTGCCCTTATTACAGTATGTGCACTTGTTCATTTCACCTTTGTTTTTCTTCTTCTGGGTATTTTTCTTGGGACCTTGTTGATCCTCTGGAGATTGTTTCTTGTCTCTCATTTTCTCAGGTGGCTTTTTAGCTTTCTTTTTGCTTTTTGAATCCACCTTCGAATCTCCAGCAACCAGTGCTTGGTCTTTGGATGGTTTGATGGTGCCCATCATCACCAGCTTGTCATGTTCTTGTGTGAGAGATTCCATGAAATCTGCAAGGCTAGGCATCTTCCAGGTTCGAGCTGTCAGTTTTATGGCATAGAAGGTCGAAACAAAGACTGAGTAATTAGGTCCTAGCTTTGAGAGGATGGCCAATACGAGCTGATCATATTTCTTTTCGATACCACACTGCTTTAGCTGCAAGAATAGTGCTTTGAACTTGGAGAAATATAGCTGCAGTGATTCAAAACTACTGGGACTCAGGGAAATCAGCTCATTTTCGATCTGGTGTCCCCTCATCTTGTTTGTCTTTTCGAAGAGATCAAAAAATTTCCCCCATACTTGATCCGGTGAAGTTAATCCATCGAGATGGAAAAGGAAGTCTCGGGAAATACTGAGACATAGGAGGCCATAGGCCTCATCTCTCCGATTGTGCCATTTGATCTTCTCTGCAGCAGCATTGGGCTCTGATTCGGTAGCCATTGTCACCCTGTAGAGGCCTTTCGCTCTCAACAGGATTTCCATCTCTGCCTTCCATTCAAAATAGTTGAAGGGAGTCAAGATAGTTTTCTGTGAATCCATAGCTTTAGAAAATCTATCTCGGCTGTCAGTAGTAGGCTCCCAGTCTTTGATGTCAAACCTGCAAAACAATTTTTGAAGGAGAGTAACAACCTACAATGGCTCTGATACCATGTAGAAATTCAGGCCAGCAATAGATTAATTTCACTCACAACAATTAACAATTGATCATGCAAAATTGCTCACAAGAGAGACTGAATATGGAGCTGTAACACAAAATTATATTAACTGAGTGTACAATAGCCAACCCTGTAATAACATAGGCTGCTGAATAAATAGGATACATCAATAAATCAAATGCATGAGGAAGCATCCAAATCTAGCATAAAGCAGGCTTACCAAAAATAAGCAAATCCCCCATAGGTGTAAAAAGCTGATCCCAAATCTGTCATGGACCTCACGAATTGGCAAGGGTGCATGGGCAAGCTAAAGAGTGGTGAAATGGAAGCTCATACATGATTTTTCATGGAGAAAAGAGTGGAGGATGAAGAGGACAAAAAACTAGTTCACCTCACCTAGTCTAGCTTTCTTATGTGCCTTAAAACACTGAAAAGCAGGCAATAAAGCAGAAAAAGCAGATAGGCGCCTAGGAGGCCAGGAATAAAGTAGATTTGATTCCTGAGGCTTTCCCAAGCCCTACATGAGTCAAATATGGCAATTTTGACCTCTATGGATAGGCAAATAGCAACTTGCACAAGGTGGGACACATGAACTAGGAAAATAAGACAAAAATAAATGAATTAATATCTAAGTGGGTAAACTATGGGTTGATTATTCTAACACTGTCTCCAATGAATCTGAGTACTAGGATACAAGCCATTGTCGAAGAAGATTTAAGACTAAGAGTTGGTGAGTTTGGTATATGGAGTCGACTAGACGATAAGGTAAACAATGATAATCATCTAGTGATCCGTCAATCAGAGGAAAGAAACTGGGTAACACTTCAGGTGTACCCTTCCAATCGAAGTATCCACTTACTTTACCCGACACATGAAGGAGCACCTCCCTGCCAAACACAGCTTTCTAAAATACAGAATAGTAACAAATCAATGCAGTTGGACATTGATAAGAGAAGTTGACCCGAACCGACTACTTGTCGGAGAAGAAATGAAAAACAAAATGACCAACAAGAATGAAAGTTTCATCGACAATAGCTTTGCACAACACGAAAAACAAAACATCCCACTACCCCCACCACCGCCACCTCCTAAAGGAGACAGCGACTGCAATACCGACATGGGTCACGGATCAACACATATCCCTCTATACGAGGGTGATGAAAATCCTAGATGACATTGGTTCATTTGTGAATAAATATGGGAGGAAAATCAAGCTACGATCGAAGAACGACAGATGGCACAGTTTGTCGGTGCCTTGAGGAAAAGAGCACTAACGTGGTACATGACCTATATCGAGATAACTCCCCAGGCATCTAAAGCAGAAATTAAAGCACAATTCTTGTGTTTCTTTAAAACTCCAGACGCAAAACATCTGGTAGCCAAAAATATTAAAACAACATCTCAGAAGCTAGTAGAATCTATCCGAGAATATGACAAATGATGGAAAGACCTCCTCAGCCAACTAGACTATGTAATTGACGAACAACTATTAATTCAGTGGTTTCTTGCAGGTCTATCATAGAAAATTCGGTGGCACATAATCTTGGAGACGTTTAAAATGTACGAAGATGCGCTTACCAAAGCTCTACAAGTAGAGATGGACGAATATTTCCCAGCATATCCCATGATACTAGACTAGAATAACAGCTAGAAATCATGCAGAAATCATTGAAAGAGCTAAACCTCAAGAATCAGGATGTTTGGTGCACAAAATGCTCAACGACTGGACACACTAAAGTAATTTTCAACAAGACATAAGTCGATAGGACGTTCGATTTGTTCAGACAAAATGCTTCTGCAACATCTTCCAAGAACACGGAGAACACACAATGAAATATTGCCCTTATAACATGAAAAATGGCAAATCATCTTGGTGTGCAATCTGTGAAGTAAAAATTCATGCAACGGCCGTCTACCACTTAAATTTAAAGAACAACAAAACTACTAAGCAGTCTACCAGATGAACACAGTCGCGTAGAATAACGATAACAACCAGCGAAGCAATGATCAAAACAAGCCAAATAATCAAAGATATGAAGGCCGTCGATATGAGCATCGGTTCGACAACCGTCATGGAGGATATGGAGGTCAAGGATGATTTTTTGGAAATCACGACAATCAACCACGTTGGCTCATCCAGTACTTTACATGCTACAAAGAAGGTCATTGATATGCAGACTGCCCATACAAAGACAAAATCGATTTAAAGTTTTGCACTAGTTGTGGTATAGGCAATCACTCTTTAGAGGATTTCCCTACCATGCTTGACAAAACCAATAAAAAGAAAAATGTTAATGTCTTGTCGTGTGTTCAAAAACATGATGTAATCAATACGAAGAACCTACATATAGTAACCCAACAAGGGACAAAAACTGGAAATGATAATCCACATATAAGTAAAATAAAAGATAAAAATGATTATCCTAAACCAACTAAACAAAAACAATTGTATAACGATGCAATGAATATATTTAAAGAATTCACTAGACAAGAAGAAGCTAATGATAGTCGACAAAACATAGTTAAAGAACTAATACGCTTAGTACAGGATGATAAAGCAGTATCTGAATTCATTGATTTATTGTATAATATGAAGCATAATAATAATATAGAAAAACAAACAAAAAACATTTGCAGTCTAAACCAATAAGACAAAAGTGATGTCAACCCACTTGTCGACCTAGAAATCGAAGGATACCATGTTCGACAAGTTGTACTCGAATTCGGTTCACAAGTAAATATCCTGACTCGCGACACTTGGGAACATTTGGGTAAACCTCGACTATATGAGTTCGGTATATACCTTAAGTTAGCCAACCAGGGTCTGATCGAACCCATCTGAGTTTGGAGAAATGTCGATACAACAATAAAAGCAATATCGACCAAAGTCGACTTTGAAATTATTGACCCTAAGGAGGGATCCAACTCCTTCCCAGCTCTAGTAGACCGACCTTGGGGAAGAAAAATGAATGCATCAATATCCCTAGACAAAGAAAGGATAAAATTAAAAGGGAATGGATAGAAAATCATAGTACCTATCCATCCATCCCAAGGAGAACCTTGGATAGAACCTATTGATGAAGAAGTTGACATTCAACAACTATATCAAATACAAAATAAAGAAGACTACACAAAACCCAATATCTATGGTGAACTTCATTTAGGAAATTAAGATTCAGTATGATATAATTCAAATGCATAATTATATGATTGCGAAGTTGAAAACTACAAGACACAAGCAAGAGGGTGCTGGACCATTCAGACAGTACAGAAGAAACCAACTCAACAGTGTTTTTTAGTCTTCATCATCCCAAAAATATTTGAAAAGAAAAGTAGGGAATATCCTACGTTAAAACTAACAAATGTAAGTATCAGACATATCCCAAGGTATAAAGAAAGGGAATCCCCAGTTATGCATATAGAGCAAGTATCTAAAAACATAGGTGAACATGGCCTACTACAAATCTTAGTAGAAACCTTTACAAGACAAGATGCACGATTGTGGGATACCCATCAATCAAGATTGCAGACATAAACAACAACTTTGACCTACTTTGTAGAAAGATTCGGAGGAAAGAAGCTAACCAAAAAGGTGCAAATACCTGTGTCTGTCCAAGGAAAAGAACCATAAGAACACATAAAAACATTCGAAAGAGAATGGAGAACACTTGGGTATAAAGATGAACGTACATGGCCAGACCTATTTCCCTCAACGCTAGCCGACTTACCAAACAACTAGTATAAAATGGAGGAAGCACAAGGTGAATCATTCCAATGGCATGAACTTAGAGAGAAATTTATTAAATACTTTAGCTTTATACCGCAGAATGAAAAGTTAGTCAAAATGACAAAATAAATAAAACCATTTATAGAACCGACCGGGAACAACACTTTGATGCAAAACCATGATCGACTAACAATACCATGTAATAACATACAAACCAAGACAATACCACATTCGACAAGAATGCAAATGGAAAATGAAAATCCATAAGGGAAAAGCTTTCGATGGAAATCATACCATTTAGAAACAACAAAACCAATTCGCATAGTACTTAAAATCGACACAGCCGACAAAGAAGACACCGACCGAATGACTGTAGCAGGATTTCCTGCTACATTCTCACAATTCAAGGAAGGGAGTCAGCTAATCAATGAAGCTAAAGCACCAGAATGGTTGGATGTCAAAGTTAAAACTAAAGAGTTTGACATATCAAATGATGATCAACCAAAAATGGCTAAAATTGGTGATTATTGGAGTGAAGAACAAACGACTGAAATAGTAAACCTGCTGAAATAATTCCATGATGTATTTGCTAGAGACTACAAAGACCTCAAAGGACTAGTCCATGAAATGGGTGAGATGAAGATCGACATCAAACCTGATGCCCGACCTATAAAGAAGAGGCCATACAAATTAGCTCATAAATACAAAGAGATCGACAATATGCTTGCAACAAGAATTATCTACCCTATTGACCAATCAGAATGGGCAAGCCCAATGGTCATGAAACCAAAGAAACACGTCCCAACAAAACTAAGGATCTATGTCGACTTCAAAGAATTAAACAAATTCACCCTAACAGACCCATTCCCAACGCCATATGCAAATGAAATCCTAAATGAAGTTGCAAGACATGAATTTTACTTGTTTACAGAAGGATTCTCAAGGTACAACCAAGTACCAATAGCCAAAGAAGACCGGAAAAATACGACATTCATATGTGAATTCGGCTCATTTTCCTACAGAGTTATGCCTTTTGGTCTAAAAAACGTCCCTGCAGTATTTTCGAGAATTGTTGTCAAAACATTTTGAGAATATATCTACAAAACTATGGTAGTATATTTTGATGATACTCTACGTTGAAAGATCACTGCAAATCTCTAAAGCTCATGTTGGAATGATGCCGACAAATCCAACTATCTCTAAACATAAGGAAATGCATATTCCTAAATCCTATAGGGATACTATTAAGGCACATTGTATGCAAAGAAGGCATCAAGGTTGACTTCGCAAAAATAAATATATCCTCAACTTGAAACCACCAGTGAACCCAAAACAAGTCAGGGTACTACCCGGTCATATAGGATATTACAGAAAATTTATGAGATACTACTCAGATATGACATACCCACTAGAAGAAATATTAAGGGAAGATCAGGAGTTCGATTAGACAGATGAATGTAGCATATCATTTGAAACGCTAAAAAAGAAACTAGTAGAGACACCTATCCTCAGGTGCCCGAATTGGTAAATCAAATTTCATGTACATATCGATGCATCAGGCCTAGCAATAGGCACGATCTTAACACAATGAGGGGACGTCATAATGGATTACCCTATAGTTTACAGAAGCAGAAAACTAAAAAAAGAAGAAAGAAACTATTCAACAACAAAAAGAAAAGCATTAGGAATGCTCTTTGCACTACAGAAGTACCGACATTACCTACTAGCCAACCCTTTCATCTTCTATATTGATCACGAATCATTGAAATACCTTGTAAACAAACCTTTAAACCATGGGCGGATCTACCGATGGCTACTACTATTCCAATAAATTGAATTCAAAGTAGTTGTTAGACCAAGAAAATTAAATGTCGGACCCAACCACTTACCTAGAATCGACATGGGAGAGGAGCCGATAGGAGTCAAAGATGACCTATCGGACGCACACTTATTTTGAAAAGAAGTTGTCCCAATAGAATTAGAGGAAATAGCTCAATTCCTAGAAAATGGTCAAGCACTAGAAGGCATGAGCACAGAAAATAAACAAATCTTAGTTATGAAGGCTGCACCATACAACCTCATAAACGGATTTTTATATAAAATGGTCTTGGACGACATCCTCAGACGATGCGTATTAGAACATGAAAGAGACAATATCATGTACGAACCACACTATGGACCGGCGGGAGGACATTTTCAGGTAGATACAACTGCCAAGAAAATCCAACAGTGAGGGCTATGGTGGCCGACACTAAACAAGGATTGCAAAAAAATTGTTAGCCAGTGCGACAGATGTCAATGAATGGGTCGACCTCTACCTAGTACAGAAATTCCCTTGATATCAGTAAACCCAAGTTTGACATTTGAAATTTGGGCCATTGAAATCATAGGACCATTTCCAATACCAACAAAAAGAACAGGTGCAAGATACTTAATAACCGCAGTACAATATGTAACCAAGTGGGTAGAAGCAGAACCCGTCGACACATGTTCCAGTGAGATAGCCGCTAAATTTATATATGAAAATATAAGTACTAGATTTGGATGCCCACTAACCTTAATCAGTGACCAAGGATCACATTTTATCAACAAAACTATCAAAGCATTGACAGACCAGTTCAAAATTGACCACCGACGTAGTACAGCTTATCACCCTCAGTCGAATGGAGCAATAGAGGCATTCAACAAAACATTAACAAGGGGTTTAACAAAAATCTGCAACACCAACAAAGATGATTGGGACGAAAAAATCCCTACAGTATTATAGGCTTACAAAACAACATACAAACATTCAACAGACCAAACACCATTCTGACTAGTCTATGGCCAAGATGCAGTCGTTCCACTACATTTTCAACAGCAAACACATATCATAGCAGATATTTTACACGTCGATGTCGAAAAAGGTAGGAAGGATCGACTAATACAACTAAGAAAGCTAGAAGAACACCGACTGCTTGCTTTACAATATCAAGAAATTCATAGACAACAGTAGAAGGCTTGGCATGATCGCAATATCAAAAACAAAAATCTGTCGGTTGGGGACCTCACCTTACTGTACAATAGTCGAGTAAAAGGAAAACCCAAAAAGTTACACAGAGAATGGATGGGACCGTACATTGTCAAATAAATTCATGCTAATGGATCAATCCGACTAAGGACATTACAGGGCATAATATTTCAAAAACTTATTAATGTTGCCCGACTAAAACGGTACAGACATTAAAGCAAGTTAAAAATAAATAAAAAATAAAATAAAATAAACAAGAGACATACATATAATGACCATAACTATCAGAAAAAACTCTAAAAATATAAAAATCCCCAAAACAACAAAAAAGAACCAACACCCATAAACCAGAATGACAGAAAACTACGAAAGATATAATAACCAGCACTTCGACAACCGACACCAACCCCATCGACATATCGCCATCGACCGCTCACATGATCGACATCGAATGACAATCTCGAAGGTCAAATCACGCCTTCATGGCTACGGTCAAAAGGAGCGCCAAAATAAAATTACATTTAATGCAAACTTCGTAGACCATGCCAGACCATCACTTCCTCCATTAATACATCCATCGACAGAAACGTCACCTACTCCACCTATAAATATTGAGCCAGAAATCTTCATTTACCGTATTTTGAATAGATAGAACAATCAAGTATTTAGAAATTTGAGAGTCGAGACCCTATAAGAAAAGCCGACCAAGAGACCGACAAGATGGCCTCGAAGCAAACCAGAGCTGTACCTACAAAAACAAAAGAATTGCAATCCGTCGAAACTCCACTGATGAGAAAATTAAGAAATATAAAAAATGCCAAGGTACAGGAAACCTCGTGGGCAAAAATTTGGCCAGAAATCAAAGAATGGGCTTATATGGACAAGAAAATAACACCAGAAGCAGAGAAGATAAGCCACAGCACAATCATGAGTTACATGAACACACCGTTCATGGCAAGCTTTAGAGGAACAAAAGAAACAAAAGTGAAATTTATCATTAACAGGTATCACAATGGTAAATTTTACTTCGACCGACAGGTTGAAATTTCTGGGGAAGTAATATACAAACTTATCGGTATCTCAAATCAGAGTGAACATGTCCCTATTGGTATAAAAGAAGGATTGGTAGAACGACTAACTGGAGCACCAAAAGGGAAGAACTCGAAAGGTTTAATGATCAGTCAAATAAAATCCCAGATGCCGCAAATCGTGGCCAAAATCATAGCAACAGGACTCAATCCTACAAGTCAAGGGAGTGATCTAAAGCTAGACATGCTAGATGCATTCGACACAATAGAAACTACAGGGAAAATTTATCGTTGGGATCAGCATGTCACTGACATGCTCAAGAGTATATGTGAGAAATGTTAGGAGTCGACTGGGATTATAAGATTTCCATCCATGATACTCTGGATAGCAATGTACCACTTGTGCTCAGTCAGGGACAAACAGTTCCAGGAACCACATAAGTACCACATGTGGGGGTTCAAACCATTTTCACAGAATGGAACACTGAAATAATTGGCAAATGGTAAAGTAATGCTAGAAAACTAGTTCCAAAACCTAAAACTCCAGAGAACTAGATGGAGGGTGCCTCAAAAACTACAAAAAATAGCACATATTCAACTCAAGTTAGACCACACAACAGTCTGGTACATGCAAGGGGAAAAAGCAACAGCGAAACCTCTCGACTACTACCCAACAGTCAAAGATATTTTTCAAGAGCTAGCTCGACAATCCAATACAAAGTTATCAATACCAGCAAAATCCAAAGAAATAAATCAACCAATTGAAGAACCATTGATAGACCAAGAAAAAGACGAGGACTATTAACTTTGATTACATATCAACACCTTCATGTCGGATGATATACCGGCAGAGGACACCAACAGACTGCAAATAACAACTATACCACCACCGACCCAAAGGGGAAGTTCACCAATTGAGCAACAGGTAACTAAACCAGCAGAGAAAAGTATCAGTCCGACCAACCAACAGGAGAGAGAAGAAGAAATAGAAGAAGATATCGAATCGGATAATCCAAAATATGCTATAACCAAAGAAAACCTAAGAAAAATAACAAGGGAAATAGAAGCCTCAAGGAAAAAGAAGGCAATTCAAGAAAAAGGGAAAGGGAAGTGCAAGCTTATCCTTTGAGATTCAGAAGATGAAGAAGAACTGTTGGTGACTACTGTCGACATCATAGAAGCCGTAAAAGCAAACAAAGTTTTGGTCAAAACACAATTCAGATGGTTCATCGATGCAGGAGCAAAGCAAGGGCGACTAAAAAAGGTAAAAACTGCAACCACTTCAGTAAATGAGAACATTTTTTTATTTAGTTTCTACACCCCACCTCCATCCCCAACCCAGATCACATAAGAAAACACCCCACAGATAACCACCATAAGCCCTGTCGACATTTGTAAGAATGTTATGTTGGAGACACTGAAAGAACGGTTCGAATAGGACGGTGATTTCTAGGCATACATCAAAAAATTACCTGAACTACTCACCTATGTTCAAAGAATTACCACCAAATGTCCACTAATTGAAGCTAGTGCGTCATTCCAGATCCTCTCTCAGCAAATTGGCCAAATACCCTAGAAACTAAGATCTGTGGGAATTATCAAGTCCACATTTTTTAGGAACTCCGACAAGACATCTCAAATTGTCGCAAGTCGCACCTCATCCATTACCCCTTTCGACATCTCACACCTTCCAATGAACCGGCAAGAGATGTGGAAGAAGATAACCTGGAAGATATCAACCAGGTGATCGACAACCTATTCTCTGATGACCCAGAAGATTCACCACCATAAGTCGAAGACCCAACATCGACTAGCAATATCCCTACTACACCAATTACACCAGACCATTCACCATCCCCATCTCCACCACCACTTCCCAATCCAAAACCTTTACCAAACCCTGAACCATCTGTTTCAAATCCTCCAGATACACACCGAACTACAGCTTCCACCCAAGAAAGTCAACCGAAAATTTCATTGACCACTGAAGATCAGCAGCCAGAAAATCAACCACAGGAGAATCTACCACTTGCAGATGCACAAGAACAACAGCAGACAGAACAACATAAACACAAAAGAAAAAGAGACAAAAAGAAGAAAGAACACCACAAAGAATCAAAGTCGACAATGGTCCATCTTAGACAACTTGGATCGACTACTACAGTCGACGCAACAAAGCTACAAGATGGAGAGTTGGGACAACTCTTAGAAATTCTAGCCACCAAGGAAAAAACAAGAAGCCAGAGCAGACGACAGCAGCTCGACGACAGTAAGAATGAACAAGTCGAGTTTCTATCAAAATGCAGAAAATTAGTTCAAACAGTCATACCGGGTCCTCTAGAGGCCGACACTGAAAAGCCGCCTGAAAAGGCATACCATCTATTTGAAAGCATGATGTCGACTCTACAATCACATCTACTAAATACAAAGAAAGACCAGAAAGAGGAGACATCCAGACTATTAAGGCAGCAGTACACAACATATCAGAAGCTCACAAAGTGTTGCAAGACCACCTAGAAGAACCTGTCATCACAGAAGAAGTACTCCATGATTGGCCCACTTATTACGGGAAAGTATTTTAGCAAACCCGATAGACTCGAGAACAAATTCAAGCGCTGGAAAGAAGAAAAGGCATCAAAGAGGCACTGAGAAACATGATACAAGATCAAATTGTATTGGAAATAGCCAAACTACATAAACTAGAAAAACAAGCACAACAGTGGGTACAAAAGCACTCCTAAGCCTTCATAAATTGGATACAATCTGCCCGCAGATGAAAAGACTACTGGAGGCAGCAAAGGAAAAATATCAATTCATGGGACCCGAAATGGAAACCATAGCAGACCTGTCCATCTAGGAGAAGATGTCGACCTCATCAAGCATCACAACATTGACTACTGACATCCAAAAAGTATTACAGAGCTGGGAAGAATTTCAACACCAACTGGTTGTTACAGCAGAAGCAATTGTGGAAATATGTGTGCAGAAACAAAAACCATCCGACTACATAGCCCATGATGACAAACAATCCCAGAAACAACTACCTAAGATAGAACACTGTTGAAGTACCTCCTCTGTTTCTTCAGGGCGAAGAAAGATTTTGTTCCTGGGGGAGATGTTGGAGGAGCTAGTCGATGAGCCAACTAATTAGAGATTAGGTCGACTGCATAAGCTCGTGTCAATTGACCGAACCGACAAGTAGTTATATGTAACTATTTGTAAATAATATATATTAGACTGTTGAGCCAGATGAGAACTCGGTTCAGTTCTATGTATGTATGGACCCTCATGTTATAATATAATATGTTATTCCCTCATCTATGTTCTTGTCTCTTGTGTTTGTTATTCCTATATGATTCAATGTGTATTATTGGTAACCCTCTGTGATCTGTGAGATTACAACAGTTACTAATTTTAATCGAAATGCATAAGACTCCTTACTGAGGACATCGTAGTTATCAGAAAACTATAACCATGTTAAGGAAGGATTATTTTTGGCCAAACACAAAGAATGAACTACCAAAATACATTGCCAAGTGCTTTGAATGTCAACAAGTTAAGACTGAACACCATCATCCAATTGGGTTACTTTAGCCATTACCTATCCCTAGCTGGAAGTGGGAAATAATCATCCTTGATTTTATTACAGGATTACCTAGAAATCAAAATTTGAATGACTTGATAATGGTAGTCGTTGATAAACTTAGTAAAGCAGCTCATTTTATACCTGTAAAAACTACTTACAAGGCTGCTAATATTGTTGATATATTCCTGAAACAATTTTTTTTGTTTAAATGGGATACTGAAAGTAATAATTTTAGATAGAGACCCTAAGTTTACAGGCAATTTCTGGAAGTCTTTGTTTAACGGATTGAATACTACTTTAAATTTCAGTACCTCTTTCCATCCCCAGACGGATGGATAGACTGAAAGAGTGAATCAGGTATTGGAAGATATGCTAAAAATGTATGTTAAGGAACAACCAGGTAAATGGGAAGACTACTTACACTTTGTAGAGTTTGCTTACAACAATCACTACCAAGCTTCAACAAGATATAGTACATTTGAAATTTTGTATGGTAGGAAGTGCAATACCCCTATCTCATGGAGTAAGCCAGTTGACAGGTTAGTATTAGGACCTGAATTATTAAAAGAGATGGAGTTAATTGTAAAACAGGTGCAAGGTAACCTGAAAGTTGCACAAGACCGATAGAAAAGTCAAGCAGATATTAAATGAACTCAAAAAGAGTTCCAGGTTGGTGAACATGTCTTTATTAAGGTAAGGCCTAAAAATATTTCTCTAAGATTAGGAAGTTGTGCTAAGTTAGCGCCCCGATATTGTGGACCTTTTGGGATACTGTCTAGAATAGGACATGTGGCATATCAATTGGCTTTATCACCAAATTTGAAGGTTCATAATTTTCTTCATATTTCTGTGTTAAAAAAATATGTACATGATGCTACTCATGTTATCAACTGGAATGATGTGTAGGTGGAACCCGAAGGAGATTTTCTAGTGCAACCAGATTGTATCCTCGAAAGGAGGGATATTTGCTTCGGAATCACACCATTGGTTAGGTGAAGGTGCAATGGAAGCACCTTAGTCCAGGAGAAGCCACCTGGGAATTGGAGAGTCATATGTAGGCTGCATATCCAATTTTGTTCCAGGGTAATTCTGAGGACGAAGAATAAATAACATCGAGGACGATGTTATAGTTTAAGGGGGTGTGTATGTCACATGCCCCAATTTGAAAAAGATTTTATGTTTTAAGAAATATTGTGTTATATTTTATTATAAAGTTTGCAATTAATGACCAAGTGGGGTCAAGGATAATTGAATGTAATTGCTGAATATTTTATTAATAAATAAATGAAAGATGAGACAACAGTTTAAGGAAGTTGTTAAATGAGTGTTTTACTGGTCACTTGGTGGAGAAGGCTTGGTTGAGAGCATATTGACACTTGGCAACATCCTCAAACTACTTCTAGTTGTTGCAGGAGGCAACTTCCCTATTTTTGTGGTCATGTTCTCTAAGAAAGTGGAACAATAGCAGGTGGCTCATTAAGTGAAAACTGACCCAAAATACCTAGGCATGCTAATAAAACTTTCCATTGAAGATAGTTGAGGCTGCTCATTCTTGACTTGTGAACATTCTGAGTGAATGAAGTGCATAAGCGAATTCGATGGAGGGGACTAGCTAGAGTATGTTTTGAGTGGAAAGTGCTGAAAAACTGAACTAGTGCAGCTATTCTAAGCTGAGTTCATACTGCTTCATGTAGAACTGATTGACTGTTGAACACTCGGTAGAGCTGCAGAGGATTACTAAAACTACATCTCTCACCCAGTACTTCTACCAGGTGGACCACCTAAAACTACATCTCTCACCCAGTACTTCTACCAGGTGGACCAGGAGACAAGCTCGGGGGTCCTGAGATTTACAGTCCATCTTTTCTCCAGGAGTTGATTGGGAGGAACAGGTTCCTTAAGCCATTACCACCTCATCTACATTTCCAGGTTCTACTTGATTTATCTAGCTTTCTAATTGTTTATGGTTATCTGGAAGGTTTGAGTTTAAGCAATGATATGTTATGTTTATGTTCTGTTGCTGCTAGGGTTAGTTAAAAGAAATACTTTTACTATGAAAAGATAGTTAAATGCTTGATTAGATAGTTTAGGGTAAATGATTAGAAGAATTTCCAGTTTTTACTGATAGATAAAAAAATTCCTAACTGTCTTTTTCCATACCTTTTTAAAGGTAGTACTCTAGTACAGTAGGTTAGATTAACTTCAGATAAAGAATCGAATGAAGTATGCATGAATGTGTTTTATTACCTTCTACAGGTTTCTTAAAATTTATGCATATATATGTTATTCCTTTTTACTGTAGATTTTTTTATTTAGACAGAGTGCTTTGAATAACATAAACATATATGTTTTAGGAAAGATCTAAAAGTATATGTTTACTTAGTCTGTGTAATTGCTTACACAGTAGATAGACTATTTACTATAAGTCTATTTATATAATAATTAACAGTCATTATAAAAACATAAATTAAATAACCAAGATTAACTTCAAGAAATAGTAAATAAGGCTAGGAATTTACTTTAATAATTTCATCTAAGTAAAAATAAACTAAGATAACATTAAAATCAAATACTAACTATGTATTTTAAAACTAAGAGAAATTAGGGTTTATAAATGAAACATATTTGAAGGAACTGTAAAATCCAAATAATATTATCATCTCTTCTAATAACAGAGGGGTTATTCATTTCACTCATAAACAAATTAAAGTTTCCATACTTTATTTATATAAGCATAAGCATCGAATAGATGACTCTATAAAATTAACTACATTATTCATAAGGAACAATAAATAAACTGTTTGGGTAAATATAAACTAAAAAGGAATTAAAAAGCTATTAATACTTTTTAACCCAGGAAAATAGTAAATATTTAGGAGGTATTTTTCACTCTGTGTTATTTATCTATTTACTGACAGTAATAAAAAATTTATGTTCAAAAACCCACTATCTGAACATTTAATTATATTTTTAAACATAATTAAAATAAAACATCAATTTACAGTAACAATAACCCTTGATAGGTTAAATTTAGAAGAATAAACCAAAACAACTAAACATTACAGCGTGCCTTCATCTTTTAAAAACTACAGTAAATATATATATATATATATATATATATATATATANCATGAAAGCCCCAAGCATCTACACGAAACAACCACTAGGGATTTTAAAATATTTCTTTTTATACATCATAGTATCGGCCTCACAGCCTTTCAAAAACAAACAGAGCATCTTATATCCATGACCGAACAGTAACCTAAGAACCACGCTGAAAATATCAACTAAAAATAAACACCATAAACCACTATAGGAGGAACCTCAGTGAAACCGAGTATTACCAGAAGGAATGTTAACGTGGAGCCCCCTTCTTGTGGTATCTTTCAGCTCAAGATTTTTCGGATTGAATCTTGCAAAAGTAAAGAATCACAAATTGTTAAACCCCTATCAATAACAAAAATATTAAACTGAAATAGTGCAAGAATGGAAGAAAACTGAAAGAATTCATACCTGGATATATGTTTCTTTTCCTTTGTTGTAAATAAAATGGTCTAATCAAACCCTAGCCACCATTAAGAGAACAATGATCTTCAAGAAAGCACTGTCAGAAGAGAACAAAATCCAAAGTCAATATGAGGCGAAGGCAAGCCATACAGAAAGCAAGCAGTAAGACAAAGAACCTGATAATCTCTATTGACACTCTTGTCAACAACTCAAGCGCTGTTCTCATTTATACTACACTAGAGCTTGAAGGATACAACTTGTAGAGGCAAGGTAACAATGTAGGGTAGCTTACAACATTAAGGTAATGGTGAAAGAAAGCTTCTACACGAAAGAAAACGGTGGCCACGTAAAAATCCAACTTGCAGAGGAACTCTATTCTCAAATGGTTGAAGGATCGAAAACAAGCCTTGTAGCCATGAGTCTACAACTCATCCATTTTGTAGAAAAGACAAAAGAGTAGGGAAAGTATGATTTTAGGGTTTTAGGACACTTTTATATTGCCCCAAGGTCAACCAAAAACCTAACCATCAAATAGCGACCATGTGGCATAGAAAATCTTTATGAAATGTGGGTTTTTATGTTATGGTCAAAATATCCTTCGAGCAACCTACACTCATGAGCATTTTTACAAATAAAACTATGGTTATAAACCATTATTTTAACTCACATTATTGTGACTTGATATTTATACATTTATAACTTTAAACAATAATATAGAAAGTTATTAGTTCCATACACTAGGGTTTGTATCATGTATTACAATCTTATAAATGGGTAAAAGCATTCACAAAGAATCCTTCAATGTTAATTGCACAAAACAGAAACCATATCATAGTATAAGACCTTATAAAAGGGCTTAATCTTTAATGTTTGTATGCTTGAAAACCTAAGTTAAGGTTGAGCTTGATTTTGTTAGTCCAGGTATTAAATTAAGTATGATGATAAGATACTAGTAAATTGTTTAGAAATAATACCCTATGAGATGAGGATTATTTACAAAGGGTAAAAAGGATAGGTTTTATAGAAAATAATTCTTTCTTCCTTACATAAAAAGCAATAAAACTATAGTTTAAAGAAATACAATTTGTATTAGTGCATCTCTATTTGGTAAATTCTAGGTCACTTAATAAATTGTCTATGCACTAGGTTTTATTCCCAGGTGTGAATAAAAGTCAATGTACTTTATGGCTACACCTAGACCATAGGATTCCTAGGTTTATTTAACTTATTATTTGTGGAAACAAATACTCTAGATATTTACTCAGCATCAAGTATACAAACAAAGGAAACTGCTATACGAGATGCCTTTCACTAGAGTTACATAAATAATTAGATCAACGATACCTCTTTTACTACTCAAAGCTGTAAAATAAATAAATTTACTAGCATTCTGTTTTATGCTAGTTGAGATAATAATCTCTATCTGGAAACTGGTAACAAACTTCTTACCTGTAAAGGACCTGTAAAAGAAGAATCAATTCACTGCATTAGGTATAAGCTAAGTAAGCCTTGATCTCAACTGAAGTTCTTTCCTACTTTTCATAAGACAGTAAAACAAACTTAGTAATAGAAATTAAACAGATGTTTCAATTCCTATTATTCCAAATCATAACCTGCTAAATCAAATCCTTAACATTGAATTATGAAAACAGACTAATAAGTATGCAGAACTAGAGATTAACAAAGATTCTGTTCTAGATTAATACTGTTTAAAGTAACTGTTAGCAGATAATTGTTCCTAGGCAGTGACGACTACAAAGATTTTATGTTACATGAAAAATTTTAAATTTTTACGAATTTTTGGAGTATTACAGTCCAAAATTTTGGAATTGTCATTTTTCCATGTGATCAAGTTTAGAAATTAATTTGACAGCTGTGGAGCTCCTTGAAAAAATATGGCACATACTTTCTCTCTACATTGAATGAATTTATGATGGTAAAATCAAAGGATTTTATGGAATTGAAATATAACTAGCATAAATCCATCTTAACTTCGGCTCTATCAAGTGCTGAGAGGGATCAAATCCCTTTAGGTCCTAACCCATTTTATGGTTTTAAATTTAAGGAAAGGTTTTACTGGACATTATAATTATCTACTCACCAACTATTCCAATTTAGAATCATGTTGTAAATGTTGTAAATCCTAACACATAAATCCTATGAATATGCAACAATTACATTAATTAAATAAAAATGAAGTAAAATAGTTATTTGCCCAAATATAATTATCTAAGTACCAACTATTTCATGTTGTAAACTATAACACATAATTCCTACAAATACACAAAAGTTGCATTCATTAACTAATTATGAAGTAAAATACTTTCAATTTACCCAATTATTATTAAATTATAATTATCATAAAATTAATATCTAACTTATTGTGTTATTATTAACTTAATAATACATAATCAATATATTCTCCATCAAAATCATCTGCATGTCAACTATAAATCCTACAAATAGGTACAATCCATTCCATTCAAGACAGTTTCCAATTGACTTGGCCATGCTCCAGACTTCTCGAGAGTAATGGCAAGTCACAAGTATTGATTCAACATGTTCCGAAAAATGTTAGGTCTAATCTTCCCACGCTTTTGTAGATTATCCCAAGCTGGGATGTTAATGTGTAAAGCGAGCTAAGTGAAAAAACTTTTAGGAAAAAATTGCATTCATTCATTGATTATAAATTAAAATAGTTATTCTTAATCCATATACAATGATTATGTTGTGAATATATGTCTCTCTTGTAGATCAAATCAAGGAAAGACTATAATATAGAATGATTAGTTATCTTGCATCTATTTATCAAAATATTTATTTAAAATGTGAGGATGCGTAAATGGGAACTATATTGAAATTTGATGTATATTTTTCACCTAAAAAATATACAACAATTTGATGTATATTTTTATAAATGTATTTTTTGAATCTAGCCAATTTAAATTTGTGTTCACATGTTCTTGGTTTTATAATTTTTTTATATATTAATTTTTGGAGCTGAACTATGCCACGTCAACATGATAAATGAGACACGTCTCATCCACTTTGGGTTGCATAAAGTGCCTCTCAATGCAACATGCTTCTTGAAGTTACTTTGGTGCATTTGAAGGTTTAAAGATCAAGTTTCTTTAGTGCATTTGAAGGTTTAAAGATCAAACCACTTATAAATTAGATGATTCCAATGTGTGGAAGCAAGTTAAAATCATCATTGGGAAACTAAGGATAAAGAAAGTAAAAAAAAGCAACTAAGATGTCATTGAAATTAACCACAAGTCTATTAATTAAAGGACTTCTATTTTTTTTGGGAATTGTCCCTTAATGTTTCATAAGAATCATATAAATCCCAAACAAGAGATTTTGTTAGTACACCTATGTTTTTTTTGTTCTTCTTATGGGTGCAATTTTTCTTCTTTATCTCATTTCTTGATGAAAGTTGAAAATTCTAAGCCAACATTCCATTGAATGACTAAAAAGATAATCAATCTCTTGGGAAATGTCAACTAGAATACTACTTAAGAAACAAAAGTGAAATCTAAGTTTATCTAAGGAAAAATCACCATTTGTATAATTGTCATGAATGGTATAATTATCAAGGAAGAGATGATTATCCTCTTGACCTTCATCATTTAATGCATCATAAATGACATCTCAAGTGAAAAAAACTTGTCATACAATCACTTTACTTAGTAAGAGAGATCAATGTCTTTGATATTGCTAAAAATTTTGTCAATGGAAGCAACATTAGGATAAATATAATTATCAATAAAGTTATCTGTGCTATATTCCCTACACTAAATTAGCAAGAGGCATGAGGCTTCTTCGAACACATTTGGATTGAAATATTTAGAGACTAAATTTTCATAACATGATAGTTTAGGCTTGATACTGCTAGAATGATAAGATGAATTTTCATCCCAATTGAGAGTTTAAAGGAAAGGTAAACTTAATTGTAAGTACATTAGTCACCAAGAGAAATATCATCAAAAGTTTTATTCTAGATACCGTATAAAAAATTGAGGTGACCTTTCATTCAAAAATCATCGTTTGAGAAATGGACACAATGATCTTTTGTTGTTGTGGTATAGGAAAATTTATGTCATGCCATGGATTGATTTGAACAATTTTATCTTTTTCCTTTCCTAGAATTCCACTAAATGAAATATCATTACTAATATTTCTTGACTCTATGCTCTGAATAGTTACATTCTCATCATTGGTAACAATGTTGTCTCTCTTATCTTGGGAATTGTATCACATAGTTGGTATAATATCATGATTTTAAACTATATTGAAACATCATTCAATATGTCACACAAAGGTAGGAGGGAAGGTTATTTCTTTGTATCAATAAGTTCTTGTGACTCTTGTTATGTGCCCTCACTACCTTTAGCAAATTTGCACAAACAAGCATAAGAAAACAAAT
The DNA here is from genome assembly GCA_001517045.1 of Pseudotsuga menziesii. Classification (NCBI taxonomy): domain Eukaryota; kingdom Viridiplantae; phylum Streptophyta; class Pinopsida; order Pinales; family Pinaceae; genus Pseudotsuga; species Pseudotsuga menziesii. Next base: position 350,893 of record LPNX011183452.1, read on the forward strand.
GACCTTTTAACAAGGAAACCATACCTACAATACCTAGAAAGAGACAAAGGTGGTGAAAAATGAAGAGTTTAATATTCTTCATTTTCCAACTCCACATGAGTATATGTGTGAATGGGAGAAGTACATGTTTGAATTTCAATTGAAACCTCATTTATAATTCCTATAGCAAGTGTTTCAATGCATTTATTTTCACAAGTAGGTGTAGCTCCTAGATAGATTGGTTATTTTGTGCGTTGAGGAACATTTCAACTTTCAACTTAAAGAATGAGATAGTCGTCACAAAGGATTGATAACTCTAAATGTGTCATATACTACTTACAATGTAAGGGGTTATGTCTTCCATGACAAAAATTGCATCAACTAAGTTCTAAAGGAAAGGATTCATATGTGCATACTAGTTCATATACACAAATAGTGGAGGTAGACCTTGGATTTGTCAAATCCAAATGTCTTTGCATGTAATAATACCATTGTTTTGGATCAAGTTGTCCTAACAAAAGGGAAATATTATACATGTGAAGGAAATTTTTTTGGCTCATCAAAAGATGATTTACAATCATTACTATCATGGTAATCATTTCCATCTATGGATAACAACTATTCATTCATAACTTTGAGAAGGTTGAGAATAAGTGAATCCTTATGATTTCTATGGTTAGGCTTATTGATAAATAAATGCTCATAGAATGTAACAAGTGAGGATATTATGTCCTTAGCAACTCCATATTGTTTTCAGAAGAGTGTTTCCAAAGATTCCCAATTGATTAAGGGAATGATTGAATGGTACAAAACCATTGAGAAACTTCTCCCTCTAATGTTATAACACACATATTGATAGATACATCCTAATGATGTATAGTTATGATACGACAAATACTTAATATATGTTATATGATCCTCAACATAAACATGTTTGTTTCCATTGAAAGGAGGCATCAACACATGATCAACCTTGGGAAAATCATGCAGATCTTTCCATAAATTCAAGAGGAAAGAGCATTTCCATGGATGAAAAATCATGTGATCTAATTGAGGAAAGACATTTCCACTTTGTGAGTTACATCACATTACTGAATTATAGTGTAAATATACAAGAAAATAACAAGGCATGTGAAAGAAATATCAATGGAATTTGTGGCTCCTTGGTCCAATGGAAATTACATTGGGAATTGAACTATAAAACCTACCAAAATTCAAATAATAACTTCAGTCCCTTGTCTTGTATTTATGTGTCAAATATGAGGGAAATGATAGGGGCCAATGGCCTAAATAGTGTAACTGAGATATTATTAATTCATTCCTCAATATAGGTTCAGGATACCTACAAAACAAAAAAAAGGCTTGAAATTTTTCCCTAGTGGAGTTGTTAGAAAAATAGTGATATAAGAAAAATCCAATCATTGAGATGGATCCCACCTATATGGAAATCAGGCTAGTCAATACCTCTTTGGACATAATGAAGAGGATACCCACACATTGAATGTTTATCTGTTCGAGGAAACATAATGGAAGTCCCCTTAGGAACTCCCATTTTTAGTTTTTCCATCCCATAGATCCCTGGGGGAACTAAAAAAGTCATGAAGTGTCAATTTGGGTGTTATATATGAAAGATTATCCCACCTATTTTTTGGACCAACAAGTTGTTTACTCCCTTTTAAGATTATAAATTGCAATAAATTGGTTCTCAAGGTCCACTAGGATTAAGGATAACTTAGTTCATGACTTGGTTGTGCATATTTCTTATGAAAATTAAGCCTAAGGGGAAGATAACAACTACAATTGTTTTTTTGAAAGTGGCTGAAAAATATGGACAATGAATAAAAGGTGTGAACATCAAGCTATCAAAGCCAAAATAAAGTTGAAAGAAGGTCCATATTTGCTCAGAAAGTGCATAACACGTTATAATAGAGGCTAGTTGTCTTTGATTGGGTTTGAGCATTAAAACCAATGAACTAATAAGATTTTATAGCCTTAATACACATGTTAATAAGGTTGAAATAAAACAAAAATTGAAACTTTTCAATTTCTCAATTATTCCAACAAGGTTTTCAAATCAAATTAAGAGTTGGAAATAAAAAACTAAATAGGATGGGATCTGGACTACCTTTTGTTTTGTTGTTTTCAATTGGTCTAATTGGTGTTGGGTAGATTTATAAAAGGCTAACCTTAATTATGTAAATTTATGATATTTTATCTTTCTTAGTCAATGATGAAGGATATCTTATCATTCTAAAGGTCCTCCCATTCAAGCTCAGTGTATCATAGTATAATTTTCTTAGTATTAACATAGTTAGTTAATGTACATCACATGGTTAGAATCAATAAGGAACCATGCAGTTCAAAGAAAGAGGGATTATCCCAATCTCATCACTAGTGCTTTTGGGACCCTAAAGTCGCTTATATGGAAGAAGGATACCTATAAAAGGGAAGAGGACCTAGGACCCCCTTGGAAGAGTATAGCTAATCCTACCTCAATAGAGTAGTATTCCAACCAAACATAGCTAATCAAAGTTCAAACCTCAAATAAAATACCAATCGAAAAAGATTAAACCATTAGATATCAAGAATAAAAATATTACAAGGGGGGCCTTAGGATAATTCCCTAGCTTTGAATCTTACTATTCTATAAATTGACTATGCAAAGCTTAAATGAAATACCATTACATTCATGCGGTGAGCTCACAACTTTCTTTCAAAACTGTATTTATTTGTCTTATGTGTGTGTGTGTGTGTGTGTGTTGTAGTGGCATGTTTTTTGAGACTTTTTATCGAGTCCCTTTAGGGAAAACCACCCGAAAATGAGAAATTAAGCAAAATATAGAACTAAAACAATGTTGGTTCACATTCCCTACAGAACTTGATGTTGAACTCAATAGATGATGGAATGGAAACCCAACCATCACCCAATCTATGGGTTATGTGCATCTAGCCTTTGATTTGGGTATCGTGATACTTGTAATATGCAAGAAAGAAAATAACTTGAAACTAAACTACTCACAATAATCCAAATAATGGGGCTGAGGTGCTCGATAGACTTGCATATATACCATGTGCAAAACAAGGATTCACTTGGTTATTGAATTAGTGGGTTGGAAATTTAATTCATTTCAATGAAAAAGAAAGGAAATATAAATGATATATCATAATGAAATTAATCCTAAATTAATGAGTTGAAATTAAATAAAAAAATATGTCTATGTTTTGCATTTAAAAGTTAAAATTATTGTGAAGTGTGTGAGTGAACTTCCAAACTTAATTAATCACAAAGGAAACTAAAAAAAATGGGAAAGAATGGGTTTTACAGTGTTGTCCTATATTTTTACTTGTTGACTTGTAGGCATCTTTGCTTCAAACAAGTCTTTATGTGGTTCCCCACCATTTAGGGAAAGAAAATGGGGAAACAGGGTAATTCCCTAGCAAGTTAGCGAATATTTTAATGCATACATATAAAAAAATATAAACATAAAGGAAGAATAAATTTTAATTTATGGGTTAAAACAAACACCAAAGATGGTAGTCCTAGAAGGGTAAACTAACCAAGAATGGTCATTTTTCCTATGCATGGTAGCAATAGATGGACAAAAATATAGATGGAAAAATAGAAAATAAGAGAGACTTGAATAAGGAAGGAGAAAGGAGTCTCTAATAAGAAAGGGAAAAGTCTGTATGGGTTGTCCTGAAAGGATTCATAGCCTCCCTAGATACCAGTTAGAGATTGTATGCATTTCTCTCTTTTGAGAATATGTACAAAAACACACATAAAACGAAAGCATAAGGATGTTATGAAGGAAAAATCAACATATCAAACCCAAGGATGAAACAAAATTGTCTATCTAACGATTACCTCACTGGGGATAAATAACATAATGACTACTACACTATACCTCAACCACTGAATAATTAATGGTTTAATACTAACAACTAAACGAGAACAAGTAGATAAATACACTAAGAACCCCAGAGATAAAGCAACATATCTTAGTGGTCTATATTCTATAAGTCCTCCTTGATACAAAGGCATTCCTCTTATTTATTAGAAAGGAGGAAGGATGGTGTTAGGTCACAAAAGACTTGACACTTTTGGTCAAGTGACTAATGGACCACCCTAGAATATTTTTTTCTTTTTCAAAAAATATGTTTTAAAAAAATAAAAATCTTTCTAAAAACAAAAAAAAATTACAATATTTTTGTATTAAGGAATATTTTTGTGATGGAAAAGGACTAAGGCCAAAATATCAATAGAAGATGTAAAAAATGTCACCTCATCCACTTTTCCTTTATATTGGAAATATCAAGTGGAATTAATTCTAGTTAGTCCTTAGTTTCCTACTTCAAGCAGACTAAATAGAAACAATATCAAGAGGTCATCAATGGATGTTGACTTTACTAGGAAAGAGGACTTATGATTGGGGAAGGTTTTGGTTTGATTCAGAGGGCACGAAGTCCCATAATTTCTAGTAAGAAATAATTAATGCTCATTGTTTGATTTTTTTATCAAAAAATATTTTGAGCCCCCTAGCTTCCTATAGGGTTATCCCAACCATGGACAAAGTTTGGATTCTATACGGGACAAATTTGAAAAAATTGTGTTGTGGGCTTAAAAATTGAGTGACATATTCAATAAAAATAAAAAAAATTGTGTCCCTATTATTACAAGCATACCATTTAAGAGATAAAAAAATATATTAAGGGACATGTGGTTTGTCACATTAACCCACCAAAACCATGGGATTTTTGGCTTTTATGGGTGCACCTAGATCACCCAGATCTATTAGTGGCTTTCGCCCTTTTTTATATCTATTCCAGTTCAATTTCCTACTATGAATGGGGGGTGGAATAACTATGATTGGTGAAAGCATTCATTACCATCATCATCGACTTTTATTGTCATGTCCTCGTCCCATTGAGACTAATAGTTGACAATGTTTCACCCACCTACTAGTTCCCTAGGTTGGGGAGGAGGCATTAAATCTTGAAATAAGGGAGCTATGGGAACTAAGAGAACCTTATTTTTTAATTTACACATTAAATTGGGTCGTAAAAATAATAAATAGTGATAAAATAAAGTGGCACTGCTTCATAAGGACATTTAAAGGTTTATGGAGACCTTGGGTGGCTAGATTCTTCCTTACACATGTCATGAATTAACCCCAATTTTGAAATTATGAGTAATGGAACATTCTTGTAAGGTGAATAGGTGTTAAGTAACATATCATTATCCCAAGGATTCGAATGGGTGAAGAGGATTAACTCCCCATAGAAGAGGAAGAGTCTAGGAAGAAACTAGGTGCCACTTGGAGAGAGATTCCCTGCGTTTTATGACAACAATGATGGAATGTTCTATGACAAGTCAGACCTGGTTTTAGAACTATGATAATATGAAATTTCAGGCTGAAAAATATCCTCCAAGAGAGCGCACTTGGGGTTTGGTGGCAGCAATTCGTATTTGGAGGAAGATGAAGGGTTGAGGAGAAGGACAAGTGTCATGGAGGTTACTAAACATCAAGGATGAGTTGGAGGAATCCTATGTGAGTGAATTCAAACTTGGATGACCTTAGGAGGGTTATAAAAATATTTAATGAGGAATTATAATGTATTTTTATCATTTGATAATTTTCCTTTGGAATTTTGGAAAGCACTAGCTTGTCCATTGCACGGTGAGTGCTCACTTACCCTAGTAGTGAGGTAATTTCGAGAGAGTGAGATTCTCATCCAAGTTGGTTGTGGCAGAGGAAAAAATGACCTCTAATTCGGATCTTAATGGATTTTTTTTTACTGCATATAGGAGGCTTCTATTTTTTGTGACCCATATTTCCTCCCATCCTCTCAATCCCCTCTTCAACATTTCCATATTTCTCTATGATGGCGCACTTGTGTGAATGGTGGTTTGCACCCCATTGAGTCTAGTTGATGCCAAAGAATGGGTGAATGATTTATGGCTATGAAATATTTCTAAAATAATCTATATAATTCAAAATCAGAAGAAATACATATGCAAATGTCCACATTTCCAAGCTTTGTTGTGACTAGTTTCTATGTGTTGTTTTCCCATTTCAATGGAGTTGTATGTCTGATGTAAGTTGCGACTTGGATCTAATGTTATATGATGTTAGTGAGATATTACTATTATTTTAATGTTATATATTCATAATTATATTTTCTGAACCATTATATATAGAATTTGTCAGTCAAAGTCGAGCTTTTATATGGCATTTCCCTTAAGCAAATCTCATTGAATTTATGCATTCAAATATGAAAATTTACACCTCTATTGCAGAAATATTAACCATACCAAATGATATTAAATTAATTATAATAACAGTCCACATACTTTTTTTGACAATTTCTGAGGGTTGCATAGGAGTTGGAGATCCATTTCTGCTCACAACTTAGGGGGAATTGCACCATAAATTTCTAGTAATTTTACGATTTTTTCCAATGTTCCAAAATCTAGTTGCAGATGTATATAAACTATCATAAAGTTATCAGAGATTAAATTGAGTGGTAATAATACTCCCAATATCAATCCATACCAAATTTTAGACCCTCTTGTATCATTTGAATCCCCTAGAGTCAAGACAAATTTTCCCCAATTCTGCTTTTGTTGGGAATTTTCGAGTTGGGAAATTACAGTGGTATCAGAGCATGATATTAGAACTTGTGAGATGTTTATATTAATGTTTCCTTATGATTACCTTCCTCCATTATAAATTGATACTAGAGATATTAATAGTGGAAGAGAAGGGAGTGAAGAAATTAATCTTAGTTACAAAGAGATTAGGAAAGAACTAGGATTTGGAGATATGGAGGGAAAAGAAGATAATGGGGACCTTAAAACATTCATTATATCATCTCTTGAAATAAATACCAAAAATATCATGCAAGGGTTCTAATCGTTGGCTATCCAACTTTGGGGCAAGTCAACACCTGAGAGTAGTAGTAGTTCACCCCATGATGAGAAGGAGACCCATGGGGAAGCCATATTTTCAAAGACTAGGCCTCATAATTGACCCCGTGAATTAAAGAATCATACCAGACCTACAATTCCTAAGTTTTTAGAGTCCAAATATATCCCTTACACTACTTATGATGTGAGGGAAGCAACAAATGATTGGCAGCAACTAACTGATGAATGTAGGAAAGTCCTACCTTTCGATGAGTTCATTGGGGACCCTCTTCATGTGAAGCATGGAGGAAGTGGAAATAGGACACCTAATATTAATAGGACACCTAGGGTAACATACAAGGCCAAAAGGTCACGGTTCTAGTGTAAGGAGGAGCCACTCATCACTTCATAGATGCAGCCTTGGTGGAGAGAAGAAAGTTACAAGCTAAAAAATTTGATGGTTTCATATTCATCATTCCAGGTAACAATTCTATGGAATGCACTAAATGGATTCCAAAGCTTCAAGTTACTATAGGAAATCATACTATCACTCGCAATTTTTATGTAGTGAATGTGGCTGATACAAATGTGGTTTTTGGAGTAAAATGGTTGTATTCTTTAGGGAATCATACAATGAAATATAAAATTTGGAAGGGAAACCCATCTTGTTGAGGGGAATGCACACTTACCCAAATCAAGTGGCGTCCTCTCACAACATGAGGTCTATATTGAGTTATGGAGACATAAAATGGGTTGATGAATGTTTAATTACATATACTAAACCTCACTTGAAGTTTTCCAATCATCCTAATGAGATATCGAAATTGTTGAGTAATTATGAGAAGGCTTTTGGATACCTTCCCCCAGAAAGACCACCAGACAGAGGGGTGGATCATATCATTGAGCTAGAGATAGGAACACGGTCTATCAATATAAAACCCCATAGACAACCCAAAAGGATTCGAGGTGAGATTGAGGGGGACATTAAATAAATTTTGGAGTTGGGTCTCATAAGACCTAGTTCCAGCCCATATGCTTCTTTAGTTGTTATGGTATAGAAAAAGGATGGAACTTTGAGGATGCGCATTGATTTTAGAGAATTAAATAATAAGAAAATGAAGAATAGATATCCCATCCCAAGGATTTATGAGCTCATGGATGAGCTCCATGGAGCCAATTTCTTCTCAAAGATTGACCTTAGATCAAGTTATCATCAAATTCGAACGAGGAAAGAAGACATACCAAAGACTACTTTTATATGCCACTATGGTCACTTTGAGTTTGTTGCCATGCCATTTTGCTTGAAAAATGCACCTACCACATCCCAATCATGCATGAAAAATATCTTCCAAAAGGAACTTCGTAAGTTTGTACTAGTTTTCTTTGATGACATTCTTATTTACAGTAAAACTTGGAAGGAACATTTGCATCATCTAGAAGAGGTATTAAAAATTATGCATGATCAATCTTTGTTTTCTAAGCTATACAAATGCGAGTTTGGTTTGACATATCTCTTGTATCTTGCACACATCATTGGTAAGGATGGTGTGAAGGTGGATATGGATAAAATTAGAGCCATTATATAATGGCCTCGTCCCAAAAATCTCACCGAATTGAGAGGATTCATTGGAATTTGCACCTAATATAGAAATTTTGTGAAGGGGTTCTCCCAACTCACTTCACCTCTCACTGATTTGACAAATAAAGATTCTTTCCAATGGCATTAAGGGGATGAAAATTATTTCCAAAGAATGAAAGAGGTAACAAGAAACTATCGTATTCTAGCCTTGCCTATTTTTTCTTAACCATTTGTCTTGGAATGTGATGCATCAGGAGAAGGGATTGGAGCAGTCCTAAAATAAGGACAACACCCAATATATTTTGAGAGTAGGAATATACATCCACATGAGAAGCTTTACTCGATTTATGATAAAGAAATTTTAGCCATCATGCATGTTTTGATCAAGTTTAGACAATACTTGATGGGAAACAAATTTGTGGTCAAAACTGACCATAACAGCTTAAGGTACTTCCTCACTCAAAAGGATCTAAATGAAAGGAAGAAAAAGTGGGTGATTTAGATTCAAGAATTTGAATTTGATATTGAATATGCTAAGAGAAAAAATAATGTTGTAGTTGATTCTATATTTAGAAGACCTTCTATTTCTCTAATGGATGTAGCATAAAATTGGAAAGCCACAATAGAAGTAGAGTATGCCAATGATAAGTTTTCTTGTGAACCTTTTGATGGGACTAACCATGATGATAGGTATAAGGTGATGGAAGGAAATCATATTATACAAAGATAGAATCTATTTGGTCCCTAATTCGAGTTTGAAGGAGAAAATTTTAAAGAAAGCTCATGATTCTCCTCTAGCAGGTCACCCCCGTTTCTTCAAAACATACTAAATGTTGAGGGAAAGATTCTCATGGAAAGGGATAAGGATGATGTTTTGAAGTATGTTATTGAATGCCCCACATTCCAGAAAAATAAAGTGGAGCACACTCATCCAGCTGGCCTCTTACACCCCTTTCCTATTCCAAAACAAAAATGGGAGAGCATTTCCATGGATTTAATCACTGGTTTTTCCAAGGTATTTGATAAGGATAAGATAGAATATATTTGGTCCCTAATTCAAGTTTGAAGGATAAAATTTTAAAGAAATCTCATGATTCTCCTCTAACAGGTCACGCCCGTTTCTTCAAAACATACCGGATGTTGACGGAAATATTCTCATGGAAAGAGATAAGGATGATGTTTTGAAGTATGTTATTGAATGCCCCACATACCAGAAAAATAAAGTGGAGCACACTCATCCAAATGGCCTCTTACACCCCTTTCCTATTCCAAAAAAAAAAATGGGAGAGCATTTCCATGGATTTAATCACTAGTTTTTCCAAGGTATTTGGTAAGGATAAGATAGAATCTATTTGGTCCCTAATTCAAGTTTGAAGGAGAAAATTTTAAAGAAAGATCATGATTCTCCTCTAGTAATTCACCCCCATTTCTTCAAAACATACCGAATGTTGAGGGAAATATTCTCATGGAAAGGGATAAGGATGATTTTTTGAAGTATGTTATCGAATGCCCCACATGCCAGAAAAATAAAGTGGAGCACACTCATCCAGCTGGTCTCTTACACTCCTTTCCTATTCCAAAACAAAAATGGGAGAGCATTTCCATGGATTTAATCACTGGTTTTCCCAAGGTATTTGGTAAGGATTGCATATTTGTGGTGGTGGATATGCTCACTAAATTTTCTCATTTATTTGTTGTTTCTGCCACTTTCACTACTACACAAGTGGTTGGCCTATTTTTAAAAGAAGTTTCCAGATTGCATGGGATTCCTAAGAGCATTGTTAGTGACCGAGATAGAATATTTTAGAGTGCATTTTGGCAAGAAATATTCAAAATGGTAGGGAAAAAATTGACACCTAGCACAAGATATCATCCACAAATTGATGGCCGAACAAAGAGGGTGAATCAATGGTTTGAAGGATACTTAAGGAACTATGTTAGTGGGAAACAAAAGCATGGATAAAATGGTTTCAGTTGGGTGAGTTTTGTTAGAATACTACTTTTCATATGTCCATTGGCATGTATCCTTTAAAATAAATTTATGGTTATCATGCATCCAATTTTATTGACCAAATTTTTGGTGATAGTAGAGCTCCAAAGGCTAAGGATTGAATTGGATAAAGTCAAGAATTTTTGAAGGTTTTGAAAGATAACTTGCAGGTTGCCCAAAATCAGCAAAAACAATATGCATACCAACATAGAGTGGAGAGGAATTTCCAAGTGAATGAATTTGTGTATTTGAGGTTTCATCCATACAAACAAACCACCACAAAGGGTAAAGGTTCAAAAAAACTCAAACCAAGGTTTTATGGTCCCTACAAAGTGTTTCGAAAGGTTGGAGAAGTGGTCTATGAAGTGGAGCTTCCCATGGGAAGTAAAATTCATAATGTATTTCATGTTTCATGTCTAAATAAGGCTATAGGTCAACATATTTCAGTTTCATATACTTTACCTACTTTTCATGATGAAGGAAAACTTTCTCTCATTCCATACAAAATCTTGAGAATAAGGGAGAGAAGGTTAAGAAGCAGAACAATAAAAGAATACTTAGTACAAAGGAAGGATTTGCCTAGTAAGGAAGCCAATTGTAAGATGAAAAAAAAATTCAGCATACAAACATGGAATTGCTTGATGACAAGCAATATTGGGTAGGGATCACTGTCATGTCCCCATCCCAATGAGACTACTAGTTGATAATGTTTTACCCACCTACTAGTTCCCTAGGTTGGGGAGGAGGCATTAAATCTTGTAAAATGGGAGATATGGGACCCAAGAGAACCTTAGTTTTTCATTTACACATTAAATTATATCATACAAATAATAAACATGGATAAAATAAAGTGGCATTGCTTCATAAGGACATTTGGAGGTTCATGGTGACCTTGGGTGGCTAGATTCTTCCTTACACATGTCATGACTTAACCCCAGATTAGAAATAATGAGTAATGTAAAGTTATTGGAAGGTGAATAGGTGTCAAGTAAAATATCATGAGCCCAAGGATTTGAATGGGTTAAGAGGAGTAACTCCCAATAGAAGAGGAAGATTCTAGGAAGAAACTAGGTTCCACTTGGAGAGAGATTCCATGTGTTTTATGACAACAATGATGGAATATTATATGACAAGTCAAACCTGATTGTAGATCTATGATAATATGAAATTTCAGGGATAAAAATATCGTCCAATAGGGTGCACTTGGGGTTTGGTGGTAGCAATTCAGATTTGGAGGAATATTAAGGGTTGAGGAGAAGGACAAGTGTCATGAAGGTTACTAAACATTGAATGATAAGTTGGAGGAAGACTATGGGAGTGAATTTGACCTTGGAGGACCTTACGAGGGTTATAAAAATATTTCATGAGGAATGATAATGGATTTTTATCATTTGATAATTTTTCTTTGGAATTTTGGAAAGCACTAGCTTGTTCACTGCATGATGAGTGCTCACTTACCCTGCTAGTGAGCCAATTTTGAGATAGTGAGATTCTCATCCAAGTTGGCTATGGGAGAGGCCACCATGACATATCATTTGGATCTTAATGGATTTTTTTTACTGAATATAGGAGGATTCTACTATTTGTGACCCATATTTCCTCCCATTCTCTCAATCCCCACTTCAATATTTCCATATTTCTCTATGATGACGCACTTGTGTGAATGGTGGTTACGCCCCATTGAGTACAGTTGATGTAAAATAATGGGAGAATGATTTATGTATCTGTAATATGTCTCCAATCCTATATATAAGTATAAATAAGGATAAATACATATGCAAATGTCCACATTTCCAAACTTTGTTGTGACTAGTTTCCATGTGTTGATTTCCCATTTCAATGGAGTTGTATATTTGATGTATGTTGCGACTTGGATATAATGTTATATGTTTTTAGTGAGATATTAATATGATTTTAATGGTATATATTCATCATTCTCTATTCTGAACCATTATATACACAATTTGTGAGTCAAAGTCGAGCTTTTATATGTCATTTCCCTTAAGCAAATATCGTTGAATTTATGCATTCGAATATGAAAATTTACACCTCAGTTGAAGAAATAATAACCATACAAAATGATAGTAAATGATGTATATTAAAATTCCCCATAATCTGTTTGACAATTTTGGAGGTTTGCATAGGTTGGAGATCGATTTCTGCTCACACCTTAGGGGGAATTGCACCATAAATTACTAGTAATTTTACCATTTTTCCAATGTTCCCAAATCGAGTTGCAAATGTCTATAACCTGTCATAAAGTTATCAAAGATTCCATTTAGTGGTACTAAGAATCCCCATATCAATATTTACCAAATCTGATACCCTCTTGTGCCATTCAAATCCCCTAGAGTCAAGACTAGTCAAGACATTTTTTCCCCAAATTCTGCCTTTGTTGGGAATTTTTGAATTGGGACATTACATGTATATTTGGGTTGTTTTCTTCTGCAAGAAATGTATATCCCATCTCTTCATAGTTGGTGTAATTTATGTTTCTTAGTATTCATGCGTGATACGACCCCAAAGATAGAGGATATGGTTTCTCATTCAACAAGCTTAACTTGTCGATGTTAAGTGTAGATGTTTAATGTAAAAATTTGACAACACACATTACACCACTACATAACCATATGTAACAAATTTTTTCCCCATAAAATTTTGAAAATGTCATTTTCACAAAAACATATATAAAAAGAACATTTTTTAAGACTTGAAATACCCATAGTTCAAACCATGTGATATAACTCATTTAACAAAGTTATAAAAGGTAGGCTGATGATGGGTGATGGAATGGAATCTCTATGGATCATAGGAGAGCCATGGCCTACTTTTTTTTTATTTGAAATTTAAAAAAAATAAGGGATATGGAACATGAAGTTCAAGGTTTCAAACTTTCACCTCTTCATAATTCTCAAAATATCAAGAATGTCAACATAAGTTTTTTTTATGAAGTCAAGAAATCAATACTTTAAATTCTGACAGTTTTTAAAACATAGCATTCATGGAAGCTATATAGCTCAAGCCTTTCCCACCATTTACATATCAGAACCAACACTATTTTCAATTAAAAATTGGTTGTATTGCATCATTAAAATCAAACCAACAAAAAACACTTCAAATGAGGGCACAATAAACCATGTAATCACAAAATCCACTTAAGCAATCATAAATCCACCATTGACATATGGAAGTTAGCAAAGGGAGAGCATGTTTAAAGTAGTTGCTTGTGAAATTTACACATTGTGCTCATTTTGTAATCTATGTGGATGAACTTGAATGAACAACTAGGAATTCAGAGCTCTCATACCCAAAATGTGTGAATTTGGAAATCAAGCATTAGAGAAGAAGATATGGTACTTTGTATTTTTTATTTTTTTTACGTCTTTTTGTTTCCCTCTTTTGCATGGG